>VWPU01002873.1:0-106382 GCA_013398955.1 Callaeas wilsoni
CTGTCTTGGTCGCAGGCACTTTCTCCTTCAGCGCCGTGCCGGTCACAGCTGGCAGGGGTGCTCCAGCGGCAAGCTGGGATGGCAGAGACAAGCGAAAGTCCGGAAGTGGTGGAGGAGATGTATCACGCTCTGGAGCTGCAGTGGGAAAATCCCCGGAAGGTCTCGGCAGGCAGGAGGTGCGAGGCTACAGAGCAGCGCAGGCTGGAAGCAGCCCCGAAGAGGCGGCAGGGGCAGGGCAGGGCAATGGCAGCCCGGCTCCAAGGGAGGCAGGGAGAGGAGGGTTCGGGGCACCCAGGCAGATGGTACGAAAGTCCTTCCCTTAGTGAGGTGGGTGTTAATAAGGTCTCAGTTTGAAGGGCTGCTCTTACTGATAGGTATGGTTAAGGAGTTAGCAAATAGCTACTAGATAAGTTTTACTTGTTTAGACTCCTAAGGAACATGTTGTTGACGGCTTGCTCATGGAACATGTCGCATGGCCTTCGCAAAGGCAGACAGGAGACATAAAACAATTGATAGAAAGAAGTAACTGCGAACATCAGCTAAATGAAGTGGGCCCTGGGGTTTGGACTGAGACCAAGTTGCCACTGGGCATGCGTAAGGAGAAGAGGTGAGAAGTTCAACAGGGAGGAAGACTCCTTACTTCATCTTCGAGACCCCTGCCCACGACCACCAGGAGGCACTGCGCAGGCGCAAGAGATATGCAAGCTAATTATAATAAGAAGCAGGGATAGGCTTTGAATATGTATAGGCAGGTTGGGAAGTCATATACATATGTAACACTTTGGGGCATAAAGGTGAGACTGGGGGATGCTGAAGGTGCGCATGTCTTTGGAGGAGTGATCCCCCATGTGCCACAGCTGAATAAAGCATACTTACTTTACAATTTTAGGGTTGTGGAGTCTTTTCCGCGGTACGTTACGAGCAAGGGCTCACCCCACGGCAAAAGAAGCAGGACCAGGCTGGTCCACGACGACAGCCGAAAAACTCCTCTCCAAACAGCTTCGGCCGCCCGGTTCCTCTTCCCTAGTCAAGAGCGAGAGAGCCCGAGCCCGAGAGACAGGGGCTGTCCCCAGCCCTGCTGTCTCCAGTCTCCCATCTCGCGGTATTTTCCCCCACTTGGGTATTCCCAAGTAAGGAGAGAGGGGCCATTGGCCCTGTCCCCTGAGCTGATAACTTCTTTGTCTGTGAAGTGTCCAGTCGTTACAGCCCATTAGCCACACATATGGGGAAAATTCCTTAAGAAAGAAAAAAAACCCAACAAAACAAAAGAAGAACTCAAACCCCTAGAGAGGGGCAGCACTGATATCTTCTCTCTGGTGACCAGTGACAGGACCTGAGAGAATGGCCTAAGGCTTTGTCAGGGGAAGTCAAGGTTGGATATCAGGAAAAGGTTCTTCACCCAAAGGGTGGTCTGGCACTGAAGCAGGCTCCCCAGAGAAGTGGTTACAACGCCAAGCCTGACAGAGTACAAGAAGCATTTGGACAATGCTCTCAGGAACATGGTGTGACTCTTGAGGGTGGTGCTCTGGAGGGCCAGGAGTTGGACTTTATGATTCTTGTGGGTCCCTTCCAACTCAGCATATTCTGTGATATGATGCTAAAGGGAAAGCGGTTTCACAGTCCTTTCTAAAATCCGGAGATGGTGTAGATTGACGCTTGTAAACCAATCACTTGGGCTTGGAAATCTGCAGTCCATGCATTCAGATATCTTAAATGATAAACCAGAGCTTAATCAATTCTGAAAAATTGTTAATTTTTCTGACTTATATTAGTAAACCAAAGGAATATGTAATAGGAAAACACTACAGATTATATATCGCAGGAAGGATAACTAACGTGTTTATTTGTCCATCAAGGCAATTTAATTTTCAGACATGATCTTTACCAACTTCTTTTGTGTTATATGACTAATTTTAGTAAGATCACACTGTTCTAAAGCACATTTAACAGATTAATTTTTGTGATCATTAACATATCTTTGCAACATCCTGAAGCAGCTGAAAGCAGAATTATTAACCTTAACTTTTGTTCAATTTACACATGAGTGAACTAAGATTAACTCCACAGAAGTTAGTGTAAATTGAGAGGAAATTAAGGCTTCTCTTATCAGGAGATGCTTTTCATTCAAAAATGCGCTGAATTTGAGTACAATCTTGAAAACTAATGGTAATAAAACCAGCATTGACTGTAGCTTTCCATTCCTGCAGATAAGAGCAAGTTGTGGTTAACATCTTGTCAATTACTCCCCAAGTTTTTAGTCCAGCTTGATGTAATTTGTTAAGAAAAGAAAGTCAACACAAAAAGGGAAGGAGAGGGGAGTAGATTTAGCAATTTCCACAACAGCAAAGAAGACTTCTGAGTTCAAAATATAAGCAGGGGTGGGAGAAGGGATGTTCTTGCTCCTTTGTTCAGCTCATGCTTTATTTTAAAATAAATTCTATTCTCTTTTGCTCTTGGAAATAAAATCAAATAATGCTTTATAAAGCTATCAGTGGAACAAGGAACATTTTTCTTCAACTTACAGCTGTGACTAGTCAAGTGTTTTTAGGAACTAAGTAGTTGAATACATGAAAATGTTTGAGAAAACAGGTCAAATGCTAAACAGATTGGCACTTCTTTGTTCATAATCAAAAAGACATTAGGCAAGTATGAAGAAGAGTTTCAAAATGTCAGTAAATGTAAGGATATCAAAGATTTTTTAAGCCAGCAAGTTAATTGGTATTTTGATCCTTTTGAGCAACTGAACAACAAAATGGATGAGCAAGCATTTTTTCTCCCTTGATGTTATTAAACAAATAGGTGTTCTTCTTATCTGCCTGTTCAATAATGCTGTTTTGTAAACTCTTAGCAGGAAATATGAGGACAAAACAATCAAAGGCGGGGAACAGACCCATTCAGAGTTTATCAGGTGGGAGGTAAACAAAAGATAAAGCTCTGTCTAATGTTACTCTTTACTGTCTTCTGTTTTCATGTAGAGCAGATTATTTGCAAACCTGGATGTAGTTTATTGGGTTAAAAAACAGATGGTGAGGAGAGGGCTTAATTGTAGCTCATTCACACAGTGTTTCTTCAGCCAAGTATATTACCATCTGTTTTATGTATATAAATATACATATTCTTTTACTTAAAGTAGGAAAATGTAATCTGCAGTCCCTGTAAACACTGTATCCCTGTCAAGTCTTAGACACTTTGTCTCCCTTGGCCCTGTCTTGCACCCCATGACATCATGCATCTGTCTTATGTTTGCTGGGAAGCAACATGGCCTGTCTTTCAGGCTGGAATCTCGGATTTTAGATACAGGTTATTAACCTGATCAGTCACCCAGATGTGCCTGGGATGTGGGGTCATGTGGCGACCATGCACTGCACAACAGTTAAGGGAGATGTGCTTTCTCATGGGGACCTGCACTGAAGGTCCCACTGGATGGAACACTCCTTGCTGAATGCCCCTGGAGCTTCATGTGACATGATGTGGTGTGCAGGTGTGTCCTCACCACATATCCTCCAGCTGTATCCTCCTTTTATGTGGCATATACTCTACAGTGGGTTGAAAGATAAGGGACTTGGTAGGCTAATGGTCCTAAATGCTGTCATACTTGTAATGCCTCCTAAGCTCGTAGGAATGTGTTGAGAACTTTTGCACAAGTTTCATTTAAGGATTGTCTTTTTTCTTCCCTGCCTGTTTATGTTAGGCATTAAAGTTTTTTGTACTGTATTAAGATGCAGGATAAACTTTTACTATAAGCATTACCTGTAGTCAGATGATGTTACTCAGATCATACACTCATGGCAATAGCAGTGTTATTACTGTAACTGTGATCTCAGTAAGGTTGGTTCTGCTTTTTCAATCTCACAGGACAAATTTGCGTAAGGTCACTGTTAGTACACATGGTATACACAGTTTCTAAACCACCAGTGTTACGTTTCTCATGACCATATAAAGCCTCATTGGCCTTAATAAGTCACATTTTGCATGGAGTGGAGCTAGGAATAAAAACTGGTCAAACATTACAAAATCCTGTAAAACATGTAGCCTCAGTAAGTGCTTTCTTCTAACACCAAAAATTCAGTGGTGATACACTTGCTTATTATGCAAAATCAGGGAAGCTCTGAATTAAATTAGAAGTCAACAGATTTGCTACAGAGAAAGAGTGCTTTCTTTTTAAATGATGCATTTTTAATGCAAGCCTACTTTTAACAGTAAACCTGCACTATACTAAAGTTTATAAGTGATTTCTGTAAACAAAATTTTAACATTGTGTAATACCTTGATTTTACTATTATTCATGAAAATGTTTATTTGTTTAATGGCTTAAAGATTTCACCAGATCTGTAGAAAGTTCCAATGTACTTTAAACATGGTGAGCTACTGTGTCTTCCATGTACACTTTCTAGACATTTCCCATTCACAGAACACTGGTAAATGGTTGCAGATGGAGATGATAGGAAGACATTAGGAGTGGAAAGTCTGCTAGCTGCTTATGAATAATATATGCACATTGGACCAAATTATGCTTTTCTGAGAGTATTTCTGTGATTCTGTATTTGTCTGATGATTTACAGCGTAAGTGCTAGGTATCTGTTACTGAATATCAAGAGTATCTTAGATGTTGTATCATTTTTATTTATGTTTTTTTTATTTATACTCTTAATATAGAGTCAAATGTAAGCATTTTTGTGAATTCAGGTTTGAAAGTTTCTGAAAGAGGTGAGATACAACCAATAGAAATTGGAAATTTTTGGAAGTTACTTTACAGCTCTTTTAGTTCTAAAAAAAATGTATTTTTTTTAAACTTTCCAGTTCCAGGGCTGAGAAGGAACAAATGATTTTGTGATGTTGAGAATCTTCCTGCTGTTGCTTGTGGTCTGGCTAGAAAGGGATTTTGCACCTCATGCTTTTCACATATCATTATCCATTATCCACCTCAGGCCATTACATTTTAGTACAAAGATTTGTTTTAAAGAGAAAAAGGGTTAATCATTACTGTTTTGAGTTAATTATGTAGAACTGATACAGCCTTTAAGTCTGGAATGTGAAGGAAACTTCAGTAAGAGACACTGGTATATTAGTTAATGGTGCTGTTTAAATGCATTTTATGGAACAGTTCCACAGTTTAGCCTTTAGGGAGGGGTGGGAAATTGAACCATTTGTTTACAATCCGTTTATTTAATCTGAAGCCGCCAACACTAAAATGCCTGGTCCCTAAACAGATAGTTAATGCATAGCATCTTCCTGAAGTTTTCCATATCTTAGCATACTTGGCTGTCTTTAGCATTTAACCTTACTTCTGCGTGTCCTAGATTTCCAGTCTGAGGTTAAATTCAACTTTTAAAAAATGTTGATTTGTTTCTAATGACTAGTAAGTACAGTTAATCCCATTTTAATGTATGGTTTTTTTCTGAAATAGTATTCACATTCATGAAGAATAATATGTATTGCAGAGTAAAAAAACACTAGTTAAGAAATGCAGAACTCCAGTGTTTCATCAGGTTTGAGAAATCAGTTCTTCTGAGGGGAAATTACTTTCCTCTTACTTAGTCTTACTGCTACTGAGAATGTGATTAGTCAAGTACTTTTAGGAAACATATAGATGCGTGTGTGCCATGTGCAGGAAATTTTCAAGCAGGATGTATAACCCAGGAAAAGAACATATTTTTGCATAAATATGTGTATGTTTATGAAATAGCACATGAAGCACCATAAACTATATTTTTTAAAGTAGCAGTGAAAGTGTTGATTTAATGTAGAAGAACATTGAAATATTTGTGACTACCATATTTTGTGCTGAAATAACAAGTGCAAATAAATGGAAATAAAAAGGTAGAGTTGTGAAATTTTCATCTCACCTGAAAGCAAATGTGATTTCTAGCCCTACTTTTCAGAAAATGAGTTTCCAGTTTCTTGGTGATACGTTGCAAGTAGAGGTCACTCTGTGATCTCTACACCGTAGATTTACGTAAGTATGACAGAGGTGAAATTAGACCAGTAAATCAAAATGAACAGTTGTAGTTGTATATACCTTGTGTATACAAAGCTTTTTTTCATGCGTATTCTCTACCATTTCACCGTGTACAATATTTGCATGCTTTCGCCAGATACATTATGGTGAAACATTTTACCTTCCTCCAAAATTTTCCATGGGGTCCATTGCTGTACAAAGATTTAAAATTAGATAAAACAATTGGATGACCCTGTGTGGCCCATGCTGTGCTGCCATACAATTATCCTGAGCACATCATGTCAAACTACTTGGGTGTCTGTAGTTATGTTATTCAGTCACAAAAACAGGCACTAAACCGAAGTGTTTACTTAAAAATACCCACAAAACACATGGATTCGAGCTTTGGAACACAAATCTAGAGACCTTTTGTGGCGCAGAATGCGCACTATGAAAGGAGTTGTGGAGGAGAAATACTCAAAAATAAATAGCCAGTATTATATTGGTAGTCCTTATTTCTGACAAGTACAGTCATTTCTGCCTACTTTTGATGGCCTGAAGTTGTGCCAGGGGAGGCTTAGGTTGGATATCAGGAAAAGGTTCTTCACCCAGAGGGCTTTGGCACTGGAACAGGCTCCCCATGGAAGCGGTTGCAGCACCAAACCGGACAGAGTTCAAGAAGCATTTGCCAATGCTTTTGGGCACATGGTGTGACTCTTGGGGATGTCCTGTGCAAGGCCATGAGCTGGACTTGATGATCCTTGTGGGTGCCTTCCAACTCAGAATATTCTGTGATTCTATGACATAACTGGAAAGCAACAGTAAGTATATTTAACCAGGTACAGGTGTCTTCTGTGCAGTGGTTAGATCAATCAAAATGTTCAGAAAATCACCATTTAGAGGAAGTTTTCAATAAATGCTGGGAGACAATATGTTTACATACAGAAACTGTAGTTATTCCCATGGTTTGTAAAGTTCTTGCCATTCTGAATAGCTTGCTTTCTTACACTATAGATAAATCTAAATTCATAAAAATGTTTGTTAAAACAGTATTGGATAAGAAAAAGAACCATTGTTTTATTTATGGGTTTTTTCGGAGCACCAAAGCAACTACATTCTAGATCATGAAAGAGAGCTGTTGGAGAGGGTACTGCCTTTGACAGATAGTGAAGTTTGTCATAAACCAAATGGTATAGTCAGGTAGGTAAATCACACAGTTCAAAAATACTTTTTACTCAGATATTTGTCACAAATAAGTCAACTTTTCAGTAAATGGAATGCCAATGATAAGATTAAAAAATTATGAGATTCCCGTTCAATATTTTATTGCATCAGTACTATCTAAAAACTGTTCCATGGTTTTAAAATTCCCATCAATAACATATCTTAAAAGATACATGAACCACCACTGTCACTCACTTGAATCCTTCCTTCCTTCCTTCCTTCCTTCCTTCCTTCCTTCCTTCCTTCCTTCCTGCCTTCCTTCCTGCCTTCCTGCCTTCCTTCCTTCCTGCCTTCCTTCCTGCCTTCCTGCCTTCCTTCCTTCCTGCCTTCCTTCCTTCCTGCCTTCCTTCCTTCCTGCCTTCCTTCCTTCCTTCCTTCCTTCCTGCCTGCCTGCCTGCCTGCCTGCCTGCCTTCCCCGCCTCCCTCCCTTCCCCCCCACTAACATACAATTGGTGTAACGTCCCCATGTATCTGTCAGCTATCTGTTAAAATTGTATGCTCTCAAAAATTATTTGTGATACATATATTTTAAATCTGACTTTTATTAGTACAACTCAGTACCATATGTTTTGTAAAACCTGGCATTGTTAACTTCAGTAATAAGGTGGAGGAAATGTACTTTTTTCTTTTAAATACACCATGTTTCTCCAAACCTACTAAAAGGCATGAGTTGATATTTTGAAAGACTTGGCTAAAGAATTTGCAATATCATATTGTTGAGAAAGTCACTGCATTAAAAATAACTCAGTAATACATAATTGCCTATCATTATTCAGAGTCAGCAATGTCTCCAGTTGGTGAATATCTGTGTCTCTGGTCCAGAACTTATTGCAGTACTTCTCTCTTCAGATGTCATTTTGTTCCTGTTTGATCTTTATTGACTATTTTAGTGGTTCTTTTTTCTTTCTTGTGACAACTGGAGCTAAGATATAGAGATTAACTGGAACTAATATTTGAAAATCATACTCTCCTGATTTATAAAAAAAAAAGGTCTTGCAGAATTCTAAATTTTCTAATTGCTTCTCCATGTTTGCTTCAGTATAAGGTGGGATATTTTCTTGACTCTATGTGGATACAGAGGAATCTGTCTTTGAGATTCACTGATCACATTCTTCTCTTCATGTTTTAAAGAACATCTGATGACTCTTCCCCATGCTAATAATAAGTAGAATGGTTTGCTCAATCTGCCAGTTCCTCTCAATCCCAATGTAAACTGATAGCACCCTTAGAAGTATAGCTTAATACCAAGACAACACATGGCAGTTAATAAGTGAGAGCTGAGGTGGCAGTTGCTACCATCTAACAGTGTACTTGTGCTAAAATAACCTTAAATTTGTAAACTAACTGGCACATGTTCTTGCTGTTACTTAACATAATTGTCTGCAAGTAGGTTTACTTAAATACTACAAAATCAGTCTTCATTAATGCATAATGGCTTTATAGGTAGGAAGGGATTGGTTCTTAATTCAGTTCAAACATGTTTGCGTGCCTTTTTCATTAGCTATATGTTATTTAACATAATTGTTAGGAGCTGTTCTTTGCAAGGAAATATGGACAAAATAAAAGACAATATTGTTTAGTATGGGTCTGCTCCAGACTTCGAAAGTTGACCATAATCATTCCAATTAATTGTTATCCTAATCATTTATATGTTCAAATATCTATTCATGACAGCTGTGTCATGATTTATGAAGAGAACTGAGTATGAGGGACAATTTGGCCTATTAATTCTAGAGATAAAGCTTGGAGCTAGAGAAGAACAGAGGAAGTACATATTGATTGTCAATTCAATTCTTTCTTTGTCATTTTGCAGGTATTATTACCTTGCGTTCAAGGCACATGAGACTCCCCTTGGTAGCAGAGAAAACTGTCTTGCCATTTTGGAGAAATCTAAACTAGACAACTGGATTCTTGGGAAAACCAAGGTAGAGGTGCTAACATTTTCTCAAGGATAGTATACTTTTACAAATCACGTCGAATAGTGGTTCAAAAGTACTGCATGAATGAACAAAAGAGCAAGGAATTTGCTCCAATTAGCCTCCCAGGTTATGGATGTGCCCTCCCAAGCCAGCTGAGTTAGTGCTGCAAGAGGAGAGGTGCATTGGGTACCTCCCCAAAGTGCATTCAGCACATGGCTGCCTTGATAAGGACAGTATATCTGTCAGTGCCTGCTGTTGTAGTGACTACCTGAAGTTCCCCATGCTCTTAATAATGACGACTGAAATGTCACAATTTGGCCCTTCCTGTGAGCCTGGTTGGTACCATTATCTATTCATGGAGTTTCAGGTAAGCTCCTTCTGTTCCTGTCAAAAGCCTTTGCTGGTGGTTTAAAACGGAGTGAATGACTTCTCAGAAAAGGATGTTACACAGTCCTTTGAGTTGTTTTACATTACACAAAGGAAAACCTGTGAGAATTTTCTCGCCCAAGACCCAGATAAAATGTATGTAAGCACCCACAGGATTTCCTCCTGAGGGAGAATGCTTTCAGACAGTATTATGTCTAAACCAAATTCAACCCAGGATTTGTGTTTCCACTGACAAGAAAGGTCATCTTTCAAAATTGTTCATACCTGAAAATATCTCACCGTCCAATTTACTTTGTAAAGGGGTTAAATACAGGATTTCTTTTCACCGGATCACAGAATATTCTGAGTTAGAAGGGACCCACAAGGATCAAGTTTGACTCCTAAGTGAATGGCCCATACAGGGACTGAAGCCCAACCTTGTTGTTGTTAGCACCATGCTCTAAGCAACTAAGTTAATCTCAGGGTTAGCAATGGGGTGATTATAATCAGTGGAATAAAGAAGTTCCACAAGCACACGAGAGCAAATAATTGATTCACAAGATTGCTATGATAGGTACAATCGGTATTTTTCTAGTTTTCTCAATGACACTCTTGAATAAGCTGCTGGAGGACTAATGAAAAGGCAGAATACAAGAGGTTATAATACTGGTTTTTTTGTTTTGTTGTTGTTCCATTACAGGTTTTTCTAAAGTATTACCACATAGAGCAGTTAAATTTGTTCCTACGAGAAGTTATAGGGAGGGTGGTGGTCATGCAAGCCTATATCAAGGGATGGCTTGGAGCAAGGAGGTACAAGAAAGTCAAAGATAAAAGAGAAAACAGTGCTGTTACTATACAGTCAGGTAAATGTTCACGGTCCCTATTTCACCAAGTGTCTTTTTATTTCAATCAGTTAAATTGCATGTACATTGTTTATTCATTCATTATAATTTATTAAGAAATCTAAATGACTGGAGGTGTTTTCTCTCCTGCTCATTGATGCAGGTATTACTGATTTACTTCTGAAGTGTCATCTTAGAATTTGGTAATGTCTGTATTTAAATATTTTAGTATTTTGAATGTGATGCCCATGTAAAAAATGAAAATATTGTTAGGTATGTCTGTAATAACATGCAGCGCAAAATTGAAATGCAGTAGCACGTATCTCTGCCCATATACCAGAATTCCAAGCATACATCAAAAGATGGACCTGAGAGGCTGATTATCAGTAATTTAGCAGGTTTCCTTGTAGTGTTTTGGGGCACTGTGTGAACAAGAATGATGACACACCTTTGTCTCTTGGGTTAGGACATCAGTGAGCACATGGTGACAATTAAAATTTGAATGAGTGAAGTGGTGTTTGAAGTTGTGAGGATGTGAATACTGCAGTCATGAACTCAGAGTTCAACATGTGGGTGGGTGGGGAAGAGCTATTGGGGGTGGGGGCTGAAGTAGTTATGGCAGGAGAAATGAAAGTTTCAGCACATCTCTGACTCTGTAGACTCTGTAGCACTTCCTTAAATAAATGTAATTTCCAGCACATGCTTTTGTATTTTTAGCCTGGAGAGGATATGAAGCTCGCAGGAAGTACAAGGAAATAAGGAACAGAAGAACTGATGCTGCTATACATATTCAAGCAGGTAATTAAAACAGTATTTCAATTGCCAACACCTATTTTTCTGTGGGTGATTTCGTGTGTGTCAGTGTTTATAGAAAAAAAAAAAAAAAAAAAAATCGAAACAAAAGCTATCAAAAACATTACTTCTGATTATTTTTGCTTCTGTGCCAAATGATGTCAGTGACAGGTATCAGGCACTTTGGATCTTTATAAGTACTTCTCTGAAAGCAAAATATAGTAATTAAAAACTGTTAAGTTAATTCTTGGCTAAAAGTGTGGATGGGAGACTCTAGACATGCATTTCTCTGTCTTTGTGTGGAGCACTGATCTTGGCAGATTTCCAGGGTTTTGTTTTGACTGCTTGCTGGGTTTGCCAGCTTTGACCAATCTTTTGACACTCTGCCAGACTCCTATGCAGCCATATCAATATGAATTTGAATAAACTTTAAAGAGATTATTGGAGGAACAGGCCCATAGGGCTGTGTAGGTCTCTAGTAGAGAGCAGAGTACCATATGGTGCAGAAATCTAAGAACCAGTGCTGTGAATGCTGTGAACTCAATGGTGTTTTCAGATGCTGCCAATATGAAGCAGTCTCCATATGATGTAGTGCAGTACACCTTCTCTGTCCAACTCCAGGTTCAAAGACTGTGACTGATAAAAAACGAGTTGTAGCTAATGTGTTTACAGATAAACCAAGATACCTCTACCAGCTTCCTGTGCTACAATTCCTTAAGCTTTGTCAGCTCTTGTTCTGTATCTTATAGTTTGAAATCAATATGAAAAATATTTTGGGTAATATTCTTTTGCTTGGTCTCAAATCATTCCCAGTAAATTCATTCATTTTTTTGTTGTCTAGTTTGCTACTCTGAAATTAAGCATCGCTGTGACTTTCAGCAGAAAACAGAATACCATTCTAGTTACCAAAAGGAACAGAATATCATTAGGATCAAATAATAATTTGTAGCTTTGCATGTGTACTGTTACATAAAATCATGAAGCTCTAGGGTTAAATGTGTTATATTCTATTAAACTGAAGAAATTTTTTCTCCCATTAGCAATAAGCACTGAAGGATTGCATAAGTACTCTCTCCCATTCTTCCTCTCCTTTGTGTTGTCATTTTCAGTTGTTTTCATGATAGCACAGAGCGTAGATCTTAAAGTATCCCCCTGCTACTATTTCCTGGAGTATTTGCTACCTTTACAAGTATATACATACCTGGACTTTGATTACCACAGCATTTTATTGAAGAAAGGAAAATGAAACTGTTAACCCACGACTGTCTCACAATTATCAGCTCCTTAAGGTGAGAGTTGTCTCAGGTGCAATAGGAAGTTTGTGTGTAGCATGATCACCTGGAGACTGCAGGGGACATTTTGCCATAGAGTTTTTTCCAGACGGATTTTTAGCTCTTAGAGAAAGATACTGATGTATTCTGCTATTAGCACACATGGCAGAGATTCAGAGCTCTGTTGCTTCCTGCCATCTTTTAGATACTGTGTTAAACATGGCAGAGCAGAGGCAGTGGGAGTAAATTTGGGCACTGTTGAGCCCTCTGGACCTAATGCTGGAGGAATGTTGTTAGTACTCTTCCCTCCAATACACACAGTGTTTTCCTTTGTAACCTGGCACTTGACTGTTTCAGTGATCAGCCTGGGTGAATAAACATTGGGACTACAGGGTTAAGAGTGACACAGTGAACCTTTGTATTAATTAGGCTGGCTGCTCCTCCTGTCTTTGGTACTCTAGTAGAATGGGAGGAGGAATAATAATAATAATAATAATAATGACAACAATCCTCAACACTTTTATGTCTGCCTTTGGAAACCTATATCTAGGACTTCTTATTTGAAAATATATCTTGTGCAGGTTTTCTCTTCTTGACATGCTAATTTTTCTGTGTTTCAAATTAAAGCTTATGCTTGCTAATCATGGCCATTTTCCAGGTTTTAAAATATGCTGACAGTTTTTGTGTTGTTTATGTAACATTACACAGTCCAAGTGCCTAGTGACATGGAGACAAAAGGTACTCTAAATCTCTCCCTTCCCTGCTCATCTTACAGTGTGAGGGTAGTTCAAGGCAGCTTTCTAGTAAAATGGAGTATAGTCACCTTTGCATTTTTTTAAAAAGAGCCATTTCAGGCATTGAGATAAATTGTTTGCATTCGTCATCCGCATTAGCAGAACCATATAATTAAACTATATGTACTTCCCTCTCCTTTCCCTCCCCCCTGCCCCGCTCAAGCAGGCCTTGGAATTTAGGAAGCATTTGGCTTACATGTTTCTACAGAGCAGCGCATATTGAAATTTGTTTTCCTTTCATCTCTTTCCCAATAAAAGCAGCCGCTCAGCTTATCCCTTTAGCTTCCTCAGAACTTCCTTTCAGAATTCCCGATCTATTACAGCACATTCACATACCAGAAACAAGATGCCTTTTCATGCTGTCAACCTTTTTCATCTGAAATGTAAATTAATTCTTGCTGGTACGCTTTGACAGAGATCAAAGTAGGGGTATTAACCTTATTGGGCCTTCTCCTCATCAGAATCAGTTCCAAAGACTGCAAGGGTAGTGTTAGGAGGCCAGTCTTCACTGTTATCTATGGCCCTCCTCCAGGCAGTCCTCTGTCTACAAGTCAGCATTTCAAAGGCGCTGATTTCTTTTGTAAATGACCTTATCATTACTTTAAACTGTGTGAAAAATGATTTGCCTGAATAATTCTTGCAGGATTATCCTGCTCATTTTAATTGTGGGGGGACTTCATTCAGGTTCCAGGATATTGTTTAAGTGGTTTTGACAGCAAGTGATCATAGCCTGATATAAAGGAGGAACACAGCTCCTGATTGGAAACCTCTTGACTTGTTCAGATTGTTCATTTCTTGCGAGTCAGTCTTTGAGGTAGGCTGCATTTGCATTTTAAAAATAAACAGATGCCTTTCAAATACATGAGCTGGTGGTCTGGAGATCTCTGTGGGCCCAGCAGTTCACTATCCATTGAAGAAATGTTGGAAGAAAAAACAAACTTAGAAAAAAAACAACCCTCACAATATACATGAGGATAAAATTCCCGAGTGTATTATATTACAAGAAAAAAAGTCATTATTTCAGATGGGGGGAAGCCCTCGCTAGGAAACAAAATATTAGTGAATTTAAATTAAATGGGGAAGAAAAAGCTACCCTGCTTCAGCATATCTACATCTCAGGTTCTCAGAATACACAGATGTTATTAGACTCATGGCTAAAATGGTACACAGGGTACACAAGGTCTTTCCTCCTACTTCTAGTCACACTTTCTCAAACAGTGAAGGTTAGAAAATGCTAGTTTTTAACTCAGACAAATTGTAGAGAATGATTTTGTGTTAAGTGTTTGAGTTGACAATACTTTGCACTTCTGAGAATTTCTTTGTAACTTGTAAGTGGAATTTACAGTGCTTTGATTCACATCTATGTAAGAGGGACAAATATATTGTCAAAGATTTTTTTAAAAATTATTTTGCCAGATTAACAGCTGGTTTAAATCAGTGTATATCCACTGAATCATCTGACTGAAACGTTGCTTCATTGATTTACCTCACATGCAAGTCTCATTAAATGTTTGTTTTAGAAAAATTAGAATTTAGAATTAATTAGAATTTAAAGCAACAGATAATACAATTACGAAGGTATGTTTTCAGCTTATGATAGCATGTATTTCCATGCAGTGTGACTTGTCCTGAAAGACTTAAGGGAGGATTTTAATCTGGTTATTTTATTTGTGAACTGACATTGCCAAAATGCCAAATGAGTGGTGCATGCAATTCATTTAGATCTGAGGTGACATCACTGAATTCATTTTAATTAGGTCCACTTTAGCCATCTGGAATACACTGTGCAGCTCTGGTCAAGACTGAGTTTAACTATGCTTCCAGAGGTGAAAGGCAAATGACTAATCCACTGAGCCACCATCTCCTCCTCCAACACGTGCTCACACACTCACCATATGTCATATTGTATTAGAAAATTCTTTATCAAGAACTCTAGATCTGGGCTCTTTTCCTTAAATAAAAAGTGATGGATGTTCAGAAGGAAGCATCCCCTTGTAAATTGCTGTCTTGCTGTAACTTCTGCTGGTACAGTGTTGCTCATATATCTGTAACATGTACTTCTGGCAAAATTTACTCAATTTTAATTTTAAAAAAAAGGGACAGAGAACAGCTGCAATTTACTGGATTCTTTTATGGTAAATGTAAGCTTTTAATAAAAGCATTACCTTTGGGACTTTCAGCAGCAAAAATATAGTGTTCGTTTCAGTAGATGATAAGGAAGTATTCTTTGAGTATTTATTCCTATATTTATTCATCTATTTGTATTGCTATGTATGTGTGCGTACATGTACTCAGCAAATACCATTGTATAAGACTAAGAATTACATGAGTAAAATGTTCCAAAAACTTCTAAACACTCGATAAATATATCTGAAACTGTTTTCTTAAAAATTTTCTTGAAAATGACGCCTAAATAGCAGATCTATTTTACTTTTTATATATCTGTAGTTTTCTTTCTTTTAACTACATTGTCAGTGTAAAAAACATTGAAGACATGTTTCTCCTAATGGCAGCTGAACTGATTTGTCATATTATCTTAATTTCACAGTCAGGGTTAACCAGACTGGTTTGTACAGGCTGCACAGCTTTGGTTAACTTTACTGTCCCATCTCATTGTGTTCTGTACTAGCTTACGGCATCCGGTAGTTCTTCATGTTTATATGTCTCTAATAACCACTAAAGGACTAATGCTCATATGCAGGGAGCCTTTTAGAAAAGTGAGAAGGCCTTATAGTTTTAAAGTATGGGGGTTTATATTCCATCCCCATCTCTGAGCTAAACTCTGTCAATGTTCAAATGTCTGATTTTGTCTCCTGATTTTGAGGAGAAAAAATGGAAACTATTCTTACTGAATTTCATGCTAAAATCAGGAAGGGACAATGTACAATAAAATCTCTTCCTTTTCCTTGCCAGGAATTTCATAGTCATCTTCACTTTTTTATTTGACCAAGTGTCAAGATCAGAGACTGCGATATGTGGTGGTTACAGCACCAAGCCTGACACGGTTCAAGAAGTGTTTGGGCAATGCTCTCAGGCACATGGTGTGACTCTTGGGGATGGTCCTGTGCTGGGCCAGGAGTTGGACTTGATGATCTTTGCTGGTCCCTTCCAACTCAGCATATTCTGTGATTCTGTGAACTCTGTGTCCAAGTGTTGATGTGCAGCAGTGACACCAGACCTGATGACAGCCTCATTGAGTCTTGCTAATAGTCACTGTTTGTTACTGATAGTTACTGCTTGTGCATGAGAATTCATTACCTCCTTCTCATAATGCTTCTGCTGGAGAAGTTGAGAGCTTATTTCTCCTATTAAACAGGCATCACCCAATATCCATCTAGAGAGGTGAAAGAGGGGATGTATTCATGGCACCCAGCAAAGGATGTGACTCTATGCCTCCTACTGCTCATTAGAATTAATTTGGCATGGAATGAATAATCAGATTTATGGGCTCTAATTTCTCTCAGATGCTGTTAGTTAAGCTGCTGAATGTTCTTTTAACTAGACAAATTAAGAAAGTGATGTGCTGTTCCTAGCAAATCAACTGCCTTCTCTTTAGCAAGCATGAACTTTCACTTCTGAGTTGCTGTTATATGCTGTTTTAGGTGAAGCTACAGAATAAAAATGTGTATTTGTAGAAAAAGTCTGCTTCACATTATTTTTTTAATGACAGAGAATTAATCCTTCTACTGTTTTAAAACTACTTCATCCCTTTATGGTTCTCTCATAGACCTGTGATTGTTTAGCTTTGATCTTTTTACAGTGTGCTTCACAATTTGCTCTGTAATTGTATATTTCCTGTGGGAATCAGAAGTAAAATGCCTTGACTTTTCCTATCTGGAATTGTGCAATATTGTATGTAATGTATATTGCCTTGGTATTTAGACCTTAAAAGTTTGTAACTGCAAGATGCCAAATTTCAGACTCCAAGAGGGAAATAGATTCTTGGTTTGCTAGGTGCTGAAACTGACAGAAGACTCTCTTTGTGTGAGATGAGAAATGATCAGTACAAGAAGTAAAAATTCATGTCCTAATTTGTGACACATAAAGCATTTAACACCAAGTTACTAATAGAAGTGTTAAAATTAAGTTCAGTTCCTATGTTGCTTTTCAGATCCTGTCATCTTTGGCTATGTAAAGATCAGGGTTAAAGCTACTGTTGCTGGAAAGTTTGGAATATAGACTGAATAAGGTGAAAATGAGGTGACAGCTGGTAATCATTCTTCTTCAATGATGCAGTGATTGTTCATGGAGCAGTAGCAACATGAGTCTGCTAATTTCACACTCTTTGAGCCAAGTGCTTAGTGTCAAAACCAGCACCAGTCAGTAATGCAAATTGCTGTGATGGAGCAGCTTCCCAGCCTCTCAGACTCCCCCAGTAGAATTCTCTGCATATGCATTTCTTTTGAAACATTATAGATCCTGTTAATAAATGTTGAAAAGATGCAGTCCTACTAGTGCTTGATGAAGCTTTTGAGAGACTTGAAGAAGTTTGTTTATCCTGTACTTCAGTTGTTCCAAGAGTCAAAAGTAAGAAAAATACAGCCATTTACCTTTCATATTCAAGGTAATTTGGAAGAAAGTTTGAAACCATCTTGTGGGAAGGTTATGTTGAAGAGGAGTTGATTTTGAAAATACCTATGAAAACAGAAGATAGGGCTAAAACATGTTTATTAGATCAGATATAGCAGGTTTTCACTTAGTGAATAGGGGGAAAGACCAAAATGGCTATACTGACATTAATAAGAGTCTCTGAGAAAAACAATATTTAAATATAAAATCACAGCAAGTATCAGGGTTGATTTTATAGACACACACATGCTAAGAATTACTAAAAGCTGAGAAACTACTAAGGATAAAACTGAAATTTATCTTATCAGTTCATTTGTTTCCGTGCTTCTTTTTAGTAGTCCATCGACTGACTGGCACTCAGCATGTTTCAGCTGCAGAGAGGTGACTGCTGGCCAGCTGTCTCTGCTGCTGATAGCAGACTTAGGATCCTTGTCTGGTCAGTAGGGGATAGTTGAGGGTTGGAAGCCTGATCACATGGGACAAATGAGAGCTTGCCTCATCTCTGCCAGATAGGCAGACTTTCCTAGTCTGGTTATTAAGGGAGGAAGGTTCCTCAAGCTTCACGATGCCTGAGCTCTGTATTTGGTTCAACACCTCAGCAGGCCACGCTTCTGTCATGCCTTCTGTAAAGTGAATGCTTGTTTATTTTCATAACCTCTCATTAAAAGACAATTTTTGTTGCTTCTTACCCCAGAAATCTCAGTGCCTTCATAAAAATCAGAAATGTGAGATACAGAGAAATCTTGTTAATCTTCTGATCAATTTCTCTATTCCTCAATTTATTCAGCATTTATCTTACCTCCTGATTTCCTTTGGTAATCTACAATGTTATCATGACCCTGATCCTACATGAGGTTGCCCTAGACCTTATTTCTTTGCCTGTCCTACTTTCCACTGTAATATGTAACCCTGGACCCCAACAGGAGGGCTGCTCTTCTCCTTTGGGTATTTAATCTTCAGAATGACTCTGGTTTGTATGCATTTAGTGTGTGTAAAAGCTTTTCCTGGACAGGAAACTTTTTTTCAAAAATCGTAGTATCTCCTCAGCTTAGTTCCACTATGCTTTTACATATTGTCTCAGTGTTTAAACTGCAGTCCCGCTGGACTAGTTACAACTCCTTTCTCTCACAACCCTCAGCCTTCTTATTCAGTGACTGCCCGTTGTACACTGAAACAATGACACTGATATTGTATTTACTTTTTTCGTTATTCAGTCCTGTCTCCCCTTAGGTATTTGTACTTAAAATAATGTTTGAAATAAACCCCACAAAAGTAAAATTTAAAAGTTTGTGAGCTTAAGTGTATATTGCAATCTTTTTGGTCCTAAGTGCAGTATGTACTGCTCCCTGTGGTTTGTGCTGGAGCTTTACTACTGCTCACAGGTGTAAAAATTTCAAGATAAAACTATGGAAATAATTATGATATTCGAGTACCCAAACCCAGAGACAGTCTGTGAAAATAAAGGATGTAGATATCTTCAAAATGTTATTAATTCTAATTTTATTTACCATTTCATTACACTATATGCTTTCTACTTAATTTAGGTTTTTTTGTGATTATTTTGTTCTGCCTTTTTTTTTTTTTAAGGGATGGTATAAATTCTAATCTCTAGAAATTTTTCCTGGTTTTATGAGAGGTATTTTAAATGTTTTATTATGGTTACAATTAATTGAAAAAAATAGAAGCCATTAAGAATTTTTCTAGCTGTAGCTGAATATATTTGTTCCCAGCTCTTCACCCCACTATCCCACAATAAAAGAAAGTAAAGCTTCTGATCCTGTAAAATTATGACTAGCTCAACTTGTGATTAAAGAAGTTGTTTTGGGAGTGATTTTTTTTTAATACATTCTGAATTGGATTCCTGTTTGAATTAGACACATTTTCTTTTTCAGGCTTGTTTTCCTTGCCTGAACTGTGCCAAGTGGTCAACAGTGAGAGTGTAAGGCCCTGTAGAATTTCTGGGTGTTGGTAACATTGCAAACATTGGAGTCACTCCTGTGGGGTGCTAAGTGTTCTTGTGCACTAATTCAGTAAAAGTTGGGGACATTCAGGTCTGTGCTGCAGAGCCAGTTTCCGTTTCTGCAGAATCTTTCTGATTCAAAACTATGGTTTTTAGCTTTTAGGGGATATATTGTTCGTAAAAACTACACAAGATTGAAAACGAGCACTGAGTGTGTAGGAGATCCTCTGCTTACAAGCAGCTGCTCTACTTCTGGTTTTGGCTGTGAAGAAGACTGGTAAGTTGAATCCTTTGCTATCTATTCTTTAACAAAAGTGATTTCCCACACTATTAGATCTGAAAGGAGCAGGTTTGTCATCATGATTCAGCCAGCTCTTAGAAAATCTGCTGTATTCTGAGGATGACCACCTATAGGTTAGCAAGTTCTCCCTCCAGTTTAGTCATCTCAACAATCTCCAAATTAGTGGAAAGGTGCTGTTTGCTGTGAGTTGCTGTCCTGTTTTTGTGCACTTCTTGTAAGTACCCAGAATACTGTAGTTTGCAGACAGAATTGCAAGTTCTCAGCATTTCAGAATTGACTGCAGTGTATGTTATTAAATGTCCAAGAGTAGAAAGTTACCCCTCTGTGCCTATAAAGCTCCATGCAGAGCAGCAATGAGACAGGGAAAAGAGCTGTCAAAAGCAGATGGAGAGGTCACTGACGGAAAGCCTAGGAATGCTGTAAACCATAGTGGTGCTCTACTTTTTGAAGAGAAAAGGTGTTTTATCCCTTTAAGCAATGGATTTACTCTGGACAAATCTCCCCCTGACACTTCCTTGGGTATGAGAGGCAAAAGGGATCTGTAACGTCTGACTCACCAACATTGTTCTAGGACGGGTGGCTGCATTTGCAGGACTAATCCCTTTCATTAGTTTCAGTGACTGAGAGTTACAAGATCTCTCCTGCTGAAACCATTCTGGAGAAGTTACTGGTTATTTCTTTTTCTGTGTATGCTCATAGCATTGAGTTTTGTTAACTTCCGTGCTAACTCTGCTACATGCTCTAGAGCATTATTATAGAACTTTGTTCAGGTGTAACCACCTTGCAGGTTGATAGTGCTCCAGAATCTTTCCCTTGAACCAAGTATTCTGTTTCAGCAAGAAAAACGTTCAGGCCATTGGACAAGGACTAAATAAATGAATAAATAGTTTTGGTAATGATTTTCAGGGTAAAGAGCAAGCCACTGCATTTTACCATCATAGCTCTGTTTTGGGGTTGCTTGACTGCTCACTGGGGAATGAGATTCCTAATTTATTATTCCCTTCATGCGCATGCAGCACCTTCTATCTCTTAAGTCTTTAAGGGGTGTGTATCTTGTGATCTCTTTAGGACTATTGATGATCATGTGTTCATTTGTTCTCCAGTCTGTACTGATGGTTGAAAGCAAGAGCTAATAAGATCTCTACTGTCAGTTTTCTTTGGCATCCAGAATTATAATTATTTACAATGTAAATAGACTTTTTCATCTGGACATTTTTTGGAGGCACAGAGCCTCTTTAAACTTGTTCATTTATTTCATGTATAGGAATGATTTTCTTCCATTTTTTTACGTTAAAATATCTCTGGAATTCTGTTACTCACCAAACAAATGTATTTGGATTTGGTACAACTTGACTTAATTGTACATCTTTTGAGGCTCACAGATATTTTATGCTTTGGTTGCTGTTGAGGTGAATTTGGGCTCTATGAAGCACATATATACAGACTTTAAAGACATTTAGCCACCAAACTTCCATTGAAATCAATGTCTAAATGCATTTAGATATTTGACCTGAAGATGCCCATGTAAAATACATTGGCAATTCAGGTCTTGCACCCAGTCCTGGTTGCAGTTTACAGTCAGATAGATAAATAAGTTGTTCTTTTGCCTAGAGTTGGGAAACTGCCATTACTGCTGGCAGTTCTCAATTTAACCCAAAAAAATACTGCACATTATTTGCCTAATCCCATACATTTCTCAGCAATTGCCTCAGGTTCCAGTGGTTTCAGCAAGACTTCAAAATGTCAGCATTTCACAGGTAATATTCAGAAGCTTGGAACTAAATCCAGTAACTTAGTTCCCATAAATCAAGCATCACTTTTTTGTGTAGCTGTTACTGGACTGTTGTTTTAAGCACATGGCTGCTCAGTCATACAGGAAACTTGTAGGAAACAGAAAGGTTGCTGAATAATAGAGCAGATGCTTAACGCAGTAGCTGGTAATCTGACCCTAGAGAAGGCAGCCTCACTGTGGCTTCACATATTATGGAACTAAATGATAGAAAATAAAGTATTCTTTTCTCTTCATTTTCTTTCATTTCTTGTAATTTCTTTTTTTGTTGTTGTTTCTTTTTCTTTTTTTTTTCCCTAACTGGTCATTTCGGAAGATGAACAATGAGCTTAAAAGTACTTGGGATCAGAAAGCAAAATGTTACACAGTTCTGTTGTATGCAGAGAAGTATGACTTTGCAGTTAAATGTATGGCAACCTGCTGCTTTTTTAAAGATCTGTTTAAAAGCTAAGTTATAGTGTTATATGTAAACACTATACGCTATATGTAAAACACTCAGTTTTACTAAGTAATGAATTTCAAAGTGTTCAGAAGAAATGAGCACTTTAAAAAATTTTAATTCCTTAGAAGAGATTGAATCTCTACACTAGTTCATGCTCTTCAGTCAGTGAATGCAGGACATAAGCAAACTGAAACTAATAAGTGACATAGGTTACTAATTAAATGCACACATTTGTTCATTTAGCATTACATGTTAAAATGTTTCATGCATTTATGTGCTTGACTTGGTAATCGAGTCAAATGCAAAGCTGATGTCACAAGTAACTAAGGATGCATTGAGAGTTGGCAAATATCTCTGATAGGAATAGAAATAGATAATGTGAATGTTATCAGGAAAGTGGCTTTGTCTCATTAAAAAAATGTTTTTCCATTCAGTTCCACAAAGCTGTGGAAGTGTCTATGATTCCTACTGAAACAGGATCCTGAGAATAATTGTGCACCTGGGAAGCTGACACTAAATTTGAATTATTTCCCAAAAACCATGTGTGTATGAGACACTTGCCAAGCCGTTTCTTGATATCATCAGCCACTGAGAGGAACCTGTAGACCTGTGTGGCATCACGGAATCACAATCAAACTTTAGGCAGTTATTTTAAAGTCAAACATGATCAAGATATGAGTCAAACATGGTTCAAATGAGGACAATGGAAACCTTTCTGAGCCATTTTTACAACAGCTGAAGAGCAGATTTACCATTCTGTATAGAGTTGAATAGGCAGAAGAGAAGGGAGGAGTGTGATGGGGTCTCCTCTCTCTCACAAGGAGAGCACGGACACCAACCTTACTTAATGTCTGCCTGCATTTTGCAACTGATCATTGCAGAAATCAAAAATGCTGCATTTTGCAATGGCATAGCTAAAATTCCAAGTTATTATTAGGGATCTTTTGAGCTAATTAGAAATAATTTATGGAGAAGTGAGAAGTAATTTTCTAAAACATCATGTGATTTGAACTTGTTAGATTGACAGATTTCTAGTGAATGTATTTTTCATAAATGTTCTTGCTTAGCAAGATAATCTGCAGTTTAGTGATTAAGGACCTTAATCTATGCTACCTTGTTCATCTTCTTGTTCAGACAGAGCTGTCATTCTCAAATATCTTTAAATCCCTTTAGAACCCCATCAAAGTATCTGTAACCTGCATGTTTCATCATCATCATCTTTTCCATTTCCGTCCCAAATGAAAATTGTGTTAAGTAATACTGATTTGATACTTCCGCTGGAAAACGCTTACTGTGTTGTTGATTTTTTTCCTGTAGCTCACTGTACTGTAGCTCACCAACTGCTAAATATCACAGTATCAGTTTGCTACATGTACATGATCAGTGCCTTTATACTGTGTTGTATAGCAGAAAGCATTGTTTCTGTGTGGTGACTTTGTTACACTGTGCTGGTTTGAAAGCAAAACCAGTGAGAAACTCCAAGTCAGAAGTACAATTTAATCGGAAAAAAAAAACTAAAATAAATGCAATAGTACAAAAAAACCACTGACAGAGTCAGGATACGACCTGACACGCTGTCAGTCAGGGTGCTGGTAGCAGTCCAATAAAATGGTGGCTGCAGTCCTCCAGAGTTCTGCTGAAGATGGTCTTGTTGAAGCAGTGATCCTGTAGAAAAGGTCTGGTCTTCACTTGAAGGTCCAGTGGTAGCTCTTGTCCTCTGGGAATCCAGTAGGTAAGGGCTGCCTCTGGTGTTCGGAATCTTAGCTTATATCCAGGATGGGATGCTTGGTCCTTCCCTCTGGGCAGAGCATCTCACAATGGGAGGATGTAATTTTATCAGCCATGTGGTGAGACTAGATGGCCCATTAATGGGAGATATCCTCCCTAGAGGGAGGATGGGGCATGGGAGAGATAAGGAACGCTGCCCCACCCGGTTCCGACAGCTGGCCTATTAACAGAAGATAGTCCAGAGAGAGGACACAGGGGACACAGCCCCACCTAGTTTTAACAGCTCCTGAAGATGGTAATAGAATACACTGCAACCCAGGACATACACTCAGTTAGGTCTGTGGCTAGAACTGTGTGTCAGTGGGTATCCCTTGCTCCTTGGTTTCCTTTGGAGCTCTGTGTGTTAAGGGTGCAGATAGAAGATACCTGACATCAACAGCAGTTCACACTCTTGAACTGAGTTCATGGTGATTTTTTTCCTTGCATCTTTCTCTTTTTAGCTATTTGGTGTCATGTTCAGGCTTTGGTCAGCTTAGGTTCTTAAAAAACATTCTTTTTAGTAGAATTCTTGACATTCACATGAGCCTTACATAATCAAGATTGTATAATAGAGTCTGTACAAAGCTACACAGGCACACCAACTTAGGTGTTTGAACAGTTATAGACATAGAATAATTATCAGCATTTCTCTGTTCTACAGGAAGTATAGTTGTGAAAGTCAGGTTCTAGAAATGGGTCTATTTCTGCTCACTAATGGCTTGACTGATGAAGCAGAATCTGATAACTAAATTTGTATCAGTACTAAGTGAGTGATGGTACAAGGGCTTGAGAGGATAGGATTTGAATTAGAAACAGTTACATGAAATGTAATGAACCACAATATGAAAGTCAGAAAGCTCCAAAGTTTACATTGGGTACTAGCAGTGACGATACATTCAACTCACATGTGCATCATAACATTTTCTCATCACTGTCAAGACTTAGTTAAGATAGCATATTAGACACTGCCCTTGAAGAAAATTAGCAAGTCCTTCGGCAACAAAAATGCTCACGTATCTCTATAAACCATGGTAAAGGAAGATCTCTAAGGGAGATGAAAACTAAGGGTCTTTTGGTATCATTTCTCCGATCATGAAAGGGTGATGTGAAGAGAAAATGAACAAACTGTTCTCTGTTGAGAATCAAGAGAAGTAATGGGATTGCATTGCAGCACAAGAATGTTAGGTTAGACATCAAGAAAAGCTTACTGATGGTAAGCTGAGTTAAACCCTGTGTAAGTTACCTTGGGAAGTTTTCAGAGCTCCATCACTGCAGATTTTTAAAATCAGATTAAGCAAATATATGGGGGAAAAAAAAATAAAGTAGGTGTAGGTGATTTTTCTCTGGAAATGGGGGTGACTTAGATGATTTGTCAAAGGGCTTTTTATTATTTGTAAATGCACAGTGACTTCTTGAACTGTAACATATCTGTGCCAGTGGGTTTCGCATTGCAAGCCAGCTTTTATAGCATCGTAGTGCCACCAGCTGTTGCTATGTAAGTATGGGGAGTAAGTATAGAAATCAATCTAGAGGAATTCTCCATGTGTCTGCTTTACTTGCAATGACATTGTTGCTGTGCCTGAAAAATGAATGAGGTTCATTTCTCAACGGTTTGCTACAGCTGAAGGCCCATTGAAATAGCGTGCAATGTGGATTTACCTACATGGGCACTGGTGGATTAGCACATAACCACAGTATCCTGTGTATCGCTGAGAGGAGAGAGTAAACATGATTTCAGTCACATGAGCACAAATTCATTCAGAAACTGGTTTCATGTGAATTCTCCCATATAAAAGCTCTTCTATCTTTTTCTGTGGTTTCTTTGACTTGATCTGCAGCCTGCATCTCACTAAAGCGAGGTTCACTCTGTCAGTCAATAACAAAACCTTACATGAATTCTTTTGATTAAATGGCAAAGAAAAATAATCACTGTGTTGATGTGTTTCTATTCTTCAAGAGGAACTGATTGAAAGGGTCACACCTCTACATTTTAAACATTTTTTTTTCAGGATCTTCAGAAGAATGCCATTGGGTCCTGGTGACTTATTCCCTACACCTTTCCCATACTTTCTCCTTGGATGATTTCAGTTTCTTTCAAGATCACATTGCAATTTCCTGTATAAGTCATCTTTTGAATATGAATTTTCATTTCTTTCCGTAAGAAAAGCTGGTATAAAGACATTCTGGTTTCCTTTAATAGCTTCGCTTTCCTATTTATAATCATAGCAAACATTAAGATTATTGCTTCTGATGGAAATAGGAAGTCTGCAATCCTTGTGGCATGCTGTAGAATCCATGGGCCTGATTCTGATGTCATGTGAGCTTCTAATTACTTTACAGTTCATACGTTTGAATAGTTACTCAAGATTTTTAAAGGTGTAAATGGGAATTCGAGCACAATTTTCCAGTGTCATCTGGTTTTTCCCTCCTTCTACATCTTTGGAATTTTTCATCTACCCACACTGGAAGGATTGAATTTGTTCTGTTCTGTAAAATATTACTTTTGCAAAATGAACTGTATTATATCTAGTAGAATATCTAGTAGTGTTTCTAGCATTTTCAAAAGCATTTAAATAGTGAAAGTACAAGTGCCATTACTTATAATGGCCAGAGTAACTCCAAAACTAGATATTTTTTCTCCAGCATAAGCTAATCTCCATTAGTAGATTTATGTTACTATGGTTCAACTGCTTTCAGTGCTAGGGATAGTGAGTCTATACACTATACAGATGTGTAGACAGACCTTAGAAATCAATGTTCCTCTCTTTTTTCCAGTGTTTCTTGCTAATGGAGTGATTTATAGACAGCCTGAATGTGAAGACTGAGGCATATTGTAGCTCAGTAGCTGAACAGTCGGCAGCCAATTGTTGAGTTGCCTGACTGAAACCAGGCACATGAACCCAGATCTGCAGCTGATACCATGTTTTCAGAAGTGTTCCCTGCCAGTTTGACATTGCGGTGGGTTGACCTTGGCTGGCTGCCAGGTACCCACCAAGCCATTCTGCCATTCCCCTTCTTAACAGGACAGGGAAAGAAAAATGCAATGAAAAGCTCATGAGTAACAGCTAGTAATCAAGTACATACTTCTGGTAGCAACAGTACATTCTGTGGAAGGATGGGCTCCCTTGCAGCAAATAGAACCCAATTTAGGATTGTTTTAATCAGAAACACAGCATCACTGGGATCCTGACACAGAGTTGGGGTTTAAGGGTTTCTAAATTCCAGAGCCTGATTTTTGCTAGCTTAAGCTGTACAGAAGGCAAGTTGCTGGTTTTTAGCTTTTGCTTTAAACAATTATACAAGGTTCTAGCTGTGACAAAGTTCTGTATTTTTTTTAGTGGAAGACAGATTGTTTTCATGCTGCAAATTTAGATCCAGATCCAAACCTCCACAAAAATCTGAATTTTTAAATTTATATAAGGATTCAGTCTGGTTTGGGCATTGTAGGTCATTTGCAACATACTGATCTGACATCAGATTTTGATTTTGAGATCCACCACAGTGTTATTTGCGGATTATTCGTAATTTTTACCTTGTATTTGATTTACTTTCAGAAATATTGGGGAAAAGGGGAGTGCATCATCTCCACAAATTCTTGAGGAAATTTTGGGGACAAGTGGCAAGTTATCTAACCAGTCCCACTAAAGAAATTATTATCTAAATAATAGATATACAAGATAAATAGTGATAAAGAACTTTACAGATAATATGGTATATGCACAAATGCAGTGTCAAATACAGCCCTAGACATATGTTCCACTTTCCACTTTAAGAAGTGTGCCAGTACTAAATTATAATGCATTTCTAAAATGGATCCCTTCATTTCCTTCAAGGAAAACACAAGTTTAAATTTAGTTTACGGTTTAGGGAGAATGTTTTTCTTCTCTTTCTTTGTGTCAAAGAATAAAGGGGAACTTAAATTCTCCTAATCTGACATGCAAATCCAAAGTTCCCTCATGAAATTGCAGTATTACAGAAAATATTAATGTTTACCATGTTCATCAAAGCTTCATTCTGTTTTGAAAATGAGAAGGTCTTGGTTTTAATCCCAGTTTGAGGGCCATGAGCATACCAAATAATTTCTATAAACCTCATTTTTTTAATCCACTAAATGGAATTGGTAGCATCTTTTTTTGATATTGCATAGCTGAAGATTCTGAAACAGGTTCTGTCTAGGTGGACTTTACTGTTGAAGATATCCATTGACTTCAAAGGCCTGACAACGACAACCATGGCCTGCAGAAGGTTTTTATGTTACTTTAATCAGCATTAATGAAGTAGGAGTTGGTCTTCAGTATTTTTATGGTGACATAATGTGATGGTAAAATAGTAAGTAACAGATATAGACAAAGAATCTAAGACATCTTATTTCTTGCTCTGTTCTTAACCCAAATGGCTTTAGGAGAACACGTGTGTTTTGCTTCTTCCTCATGCATCGAATTTTGAGTGTCTGTGTCTAAATTCTGTGAAAACATATTTTCACAGCCCTGGGGAAAATCATTTCATGTAAAATCTTAGCAAATTAATACATTACTTCAATTTCATTGAATTCTCATAAACTCATTTTACACATCTGCACTGACCCACAAATTTTTAATGACAAATTCATTGCTCATAACCTGTTGCTGTGTTTACCAACATACACTTTCTTATAAGAGGAAATGGAACTAGTCCATTGGGGTTTTTTCTGAATTGATTGTATGTGCATGTCTATAAATTGGCAGGGGGGGGAAAGGCAAAATCAACCAAAAAAAGTGTGCATGCCAGTAAACCTTTTATAAGAGTGAAGAAATTACAATATTTAAACTAAATTTTTTCTTTTTCTTTGCTTTTAGGCAGCAAAACCGTAACCAGTCTTCTCCCATGGTGCCTGATTTTCTTGACAAACAAACTAAAAAGGTACTACGAAGTTTATACTCTAAAACAACATCCCATTATAACTTCAAATTCCTGAGTCCACAGTTCTGCAATGTGTTCGTGGTTGCTTGGCATAGCCATCTGAACATGAAACCGTTAGTGATGTTTTGAAGTCTTTGAGACAAAAGCCTGCTTGCTAAGAACTTTAGTTCTGTAGAGAGACAGGGAGGTACAGTGAATAAGAGAATCAAAAGGCTGGAAATTTGCTGCTGAGAATAAATGCTAGCTGCTCCCTGAGGTGATTTGTCTGTGCACTTCACTTTCTACAGATGTTAGAGACTCTTTTTTAGTAAGGACCTGAGGTTCTTTGGTAGCACTTTGATATCCTGCTCGAATTCAATATGTGAAATGGAGGAGTCGCTCTGTGACTTGGAGCACAGCATAGTCTTTGAAGTCTGATCCAATTTTTGCTGCTTACCATTTGATGTTGAAAGGATGAAATGGAGAAAATGTACAGTTTTTGCCAGTAACTCTGCTGAGCATATGTAAGATTAAAAAAACAAAATCCCTTGGATGATGTACTTAGAAATGTTAAGCAGATTAATACCTTCCTATAGCTTTTTTCTAAAGATACAAATTAACTATGAGAGGAAATCAGCATACACTGCATGCTATGATTTAACTGCATGAGGAAAAGGGATAAATAAGTTAAATGGAAAAAAGTAAACAAATGTTTGTGACATGGGTGCTAAGTCGGTGTTGCTGAAAGCCACAAGAATCTTGTGTAACTTAAATCTAGCATTAGATGTTCCAGAGAATCTTGGAAAATAACAAGTTGCTCTCTATGAGATCACAGCTGTAAGTTATCATGCGCAAGTGGAATCAATACATTTCTTATGTGCCTAAACCAGCATTCTTTATTCCAGAATAATTTGGATGAGATTTCTGCTTCTCCATTTATTCTAAAACATTCATTTGAAATGAATGATTCACAATCAATTAGCCAATCTCAGACAGTTGCAGACCATCAGTTGTCAAGTCTTTTGAGATCCCATAAAAAAGGAGGTAAGAAATATAATAAAGTAAGAGAGATATTTTGTTTACTGCTTATAAGCTACATGTTGTCAGCATGTAACTTGCTTTGTGTATTGATGAGATCTTTTAACAATCCCTTGAAAGGCAGGAAACATAAAGGAAAAAACTTTCTTCTACACATTTTCACCCTGGAAATGTGAAAAAGCCCTTAAGTATCTGTATTACAGAGGCAAAAGTAAAATTATTCTTAAAATGCACCTTCTATTAAAAGTGTCATTACTAATCTCGAAATACCCTTTTAATGAAATCAAGTCTGCCTTCAAGAGCTTCAGCTTTCCTTTGCCTTCCAACATCAGAAGTCAAAGACAGTAATGAAATCTCTCATGTTTGGCAAAATGAAAGATGACTGGTTTGTTCACACACACCAAGATTCAGTCAGCAACACAGGAACATCTGCAATAGTTGTACAATCAACGCAGTGCATTTTTAAATTTTATTTGCTGTTATGTTATTTTTCCCATATTCAGCAAGAGTTTAAACACTCGAAGTAAAACATTTTGACATTTTTTGAGTTTTACCTGGTTTATCTTTGGATATTTCAGGAGATCATTACCTATCAGAATACTTTTCTCCTATCATGGGTTTTATAATCATCCTGTCTTTGCAAATCTGTGAATACAGACTTTATTACTGTACTGTAGAATAACTTTCACAATTTAAGATGAAGTAGACTGATAATGTAATATCCATAACCAGAGCCAAAATGTATATGATAGTAAATTAATTTCCAGGTTAATACTGAAAATTAGTTGTTTATAATGTTGTGCTATTAATTAACATTACTGTTTATTTATTTAATGGGACACCTTTCATCTTGTAAATCTACAAATATTTATCTGAACAATTAAGCCCTAATCCTGCAATTTATGTGTTTAAATTTTACAGAGTTTACTAAAACCATTTACAATGTAAAGATAAGAAGATAGGTATTTATAGGGAGATCGTTCTCTTATGGAAAATAATGCAAATTCAATGTTTTCCTCTTTTACACAGGCATAATGTGCTTTCCATGCTAAAAAGAGAATAGTATGTAAACAGAGCAGATTGAGAAACCCATTATTCCCTCTTCATGCATTTCAGTCCATATGGGTTTTGAATCCATACTGTGGGACTGCAGGGGAAGTTTGCATTGCTCTCTTAAATTATTACATGTTAAACAATAAACCTGTCAAACAGAAATATCTTCATTGCAGCAAATCCTCTCAAGGGAAGCAGTCAGGGCTCAAATCCATCATCTTTACTCTCACTGCATATTGTATGTTAACCTGCAACTGGTCTCCTTGAAATCAAAGACCTTGTGTCTGAGGTAAAACAATTAGAGTGCAACTGGCAGAATTGCACCCTTAGCAAACATGCTTCAGAGCCATTACTCAGTAATTTAGAGCGTCTTCAAAAAATGTGAAATGATAGAAGAATAAAATTTGAAGAGGAGATAAACGCAACATTGATCTGAACTATTGAAGAAACATCTATGTTTAAATGAATAAGCATGCAGATGCAGAGAAGTAAGGAGGTTCCTAGTTAAGCATGAAAATACTCAGATATCATATAAATCACACTTCAATGAGTAACTATCAAGGAAGTAAACCTGGTGAAGAATAAGAATTTCTTAGAGTGCTTTTAAAAGCATGGCTTGCATTCAGAGATGAAGATGCTTTCACCTGGTGCTCAGTCTGTATTCAGCCTTAATGTATGAAGTATACTTTCAAGAGGATAGTAATCTTACACCTATTGTGAAAACCAAGTGAAATAGGAAATATCTTTTTGGAATAAGAAAGCATGTATAAAAATACGTGGGCTTTACAATGTAGGGCGATACTACATCAGCTGTTATTCACACTAAAAAAGCTGCCCACTAGGTGGTCCAAACAATGCAAAGACTTATTTTTCATAGTGAAAGATTATTCTGCAGTGTTAGAGAGGATTTTTAATTCTCTGTAAGTTATATTACAGACAGCACTAATCTATCAGCTTGGTGGTGGTTGCACCTGAAATAGAGGCCAATGGGGAAGGGAATGTGACAGGTTTCTGCACTGGTCCATGACCCAGTTATGAAGCAGTGTTGGTGTTTGCTTAAGGAGGAAGTCTGTATGCAGGCTTAAGCACAAAAGGATGGACGGGCTGCTTATTTGTCTTGAAGCCTTGGTAGGTGAGACTCTAGTGCAGTCAAGAGTGGACAGAACACAGAAGGAAAAAATGGTTGATACGAGTTTACATGGTTTTGGGTTAATCAAGCAGACTGTTCTCTCACATCTTGTTATCTGGCTGTCTAATTGCACAGGCTGCCTGTTCTTAATAACAGATTGGCAAAGGAAGAATAGACAAGGAAATTTCCACAAAAATCATGCAAAGACTATACTCTGTAATTAATACAGAAACAAAAGCTTCTTTTTCACATCAAAAGCCTTCTCACTGGGTCATAGAAAGGCTGAGCAGTATGGCCAAACTGCACACACAGCAAGTGCATGCATGTTCTATGGTTTTATAGTCACAGGGGCTGGTTTTACACTGCACAGACATTCCCCTGCACTCTGCCAGAGCACCAGGGCAAGACCAGTAACAATGCCAAGAATTCCCTCCAGTGTCTCTGCTGTAACACAGTGCCTGGGCAGAGAGTTCAGTCATTGGAAACAATTAAGCCAGAAGTTAATTATTCTAGTCACAATAAAGTAGTACTGAAAGAATCAAAATAATATAATCTCCAGAGACCAAGTAGTGGTATTCCCATAGATGAGATAGATAGTGAGAATGTTTGAAATTATTAATGGAAAGTAGTGCTTCATAGGGAATTGACCAATGTAACTTCACTTCAAAGGTAAATGTGACTCATTTTCTTCAGATTTGCAAAGGAAATATGTTTGCAAAAGGAAAGCCAATAGTATCTCTGCATTGACCAAACGATGACATAATTTTTTATGTTTAGCACAGACATTTTGAACAAGTGAGAAAATACACAGAGAATCTCTGGCCATGGAGATTCTCTCATGGGAGAACAATATGACTTATGGGTATGTTCAGTTTATGCCTTGCACCTCACACTGCAATGCTTTGTGTGTGCTTTGTGACAGCTAGAGAAATTTTCCAGGAGTCTGTGAGATCTGGAAGTGTAGTCTTCAGTGTCTATAGCCACAGTCTGAGGCGGTGGATAGTCCATTTCAGTATAGCCTTTGATTTTAGATTCTTTAATCTTCTATATTCTCAAAACTAGTGGAAATTAGGGCTTGGCATGTTTCAAGCTGGAGTCCTATTAGTCACTGACCCATTTTTAATGTTTTTCTTGCAATATGTATTTTTTAAATGTTGATCATTTTTTCTTTTCTTTTCTGGTAAACGACTCCTAAAATGGGATTTGGTGAATGTAGCTGTGTTGGGCTTGGAGAAATGTATGAAGTCATTGGATTTTGTACTGATGGAGGACAAGGAGATAATTAAATATGTCAAGTTGCTGCTTGATGGGGAGGAAGGCTGCTGCCCACCTGAGAAAGTACTGTGGACGAGTTTTAGTAGGGGCATTGTGGGCATGGGAGACATTATTCCCAAAATGTTATTCTGTGGTTGCCATCACACAGATGATATTTACAGGTTCATCACCCTAAACAGGAAATTTAAAATAATGATGACTTCATTAAAAGTTAGGACTTAACTCCAGTTTCATTCAAAGAAGTGATCCAACTTCAATGCTAAGAAGCATAATCATGTTAAAATACCCAAGCCAAAAAGAATAGGTGGCTTGGATGTTTGGTCTTTGCTTCAGAGTACAGTTTTCTTTGAGCCAGACTTTGTTACTGAAAATACTTTAAACTGCCTCAATCTAGACTACAGTCTTGATGCAATGTCTTTCTGCTTGCAAGTGAAAGGTGCTTAAATATAGAGAAGTATGTTACACTACACGGTAGTTTAACATTGTAGTAGAGTTTAAACTCTGATCTCATTTAATTCATATTTTTACTTTTTTAAAAAAAAGTTAACAGCTGTGGTAAAGCAATAACCAGTACTGACTTGGAAAGGGGGGCACTTTTTATCCTTGGATTCACAGAAAGTTAATATCTCAGCATGACTGTAATAGGTATTATAGTAAAGAACAGGCAGTATCTTACACAAAATATGGTATCAAGATCTGGGTGCCTTGTAACCAAAGATGCCACTTCACTTTGTGCAAGTAGAGAGAGATCAATCCAAGCCATTCAGCTGTTCGTGTAGCTCAGCTTCCTGTTTGATTTTGTTATAACAAACCTTCCTTTCTAAGTAAAAACAAAACCACTGCTACATGATGTAGTGTGAAATACTGCGTGCACTTTCGACTAGTTGTCACTGGCAGATGGGATGATACTGACACATGAATGCCATTAATTTCAGAATCCTATCATTCAGGAATTTAAGGAAAAGAATGTGTGATCTATTTAGAATTATTTTTGCGTCTGTTTAAACAGGAATTTCATTTCATCATTTTTAAACCCTCCACTGAGACTAATCTTACACTGAGGGAATATAAATCATGAAAAACTTGACTGTAGTGAGTAAAATCATAGCAGTGAGCAGAATAAGGTCTCTTGGTTATAAAAAAATTGACATGAGAAATTTTCTACATATCTGGGGTTTATGGGGGTTTGAGGCAGAATGTTTGGTTTTATTTCAGGAGATTTTTTTTTGAGTGGGTCAGATTTGAGTTGGTCATTGTTTTGCAAATAAAATAGCATGATTACAGGACAGTTTGACTGTTACAAGAAACTCTAAAAAGGTCAAGATAGTGTTACATAGTGTGACCTAATTGTACTGAGCATGCTGTAGCTGTGTGTGAGGCTTCTGAGAACTCCATAGTATTTTCCTACTGCATACCACACTGTATCAGATGAATTACTATTAGCCATGTTGCAGCTGAAGGCTCCAGCAGAGGAGCTGCTGATGTGGGATGTTGTATAATGAATTTCCAATGAAAAGAGCCTGCTAGTGTTCTGTGGCTTTTGAACCAAAATCTGACGGGGCATGTGCAGGAGAAAAAGTAGCTTCTTTTTATTTTTTCCTGAAAGAGTATCACTGTATTACTGATCTTATCACACCTGGGATAAATGCTTTGGGCTTAGTAAATGGAAATTATGTTTCCAGATCATTCATTTTATCTTGCAAATGTATAAATAAAAGTCATCATCAGAAAATATTTTTTAGGATGTGTCTTGAGAAAATAAGCTGGTAATAAAGCTATGTCTCAAAGCAATCATTGTTGTTAAGACCTGCCTGGATGGCTGAGCTCAGAGAGTGGTGGAGATTGGTGCTGCATCCAGTTTGTGTCCAGTCACTAGTGGTGTCCCCCAGGGATAAGTGTTGGGTCCAGTCCTGTTTAATATCTTTATTAGTGATCTGGAAGAGGGGATGGAGTGTACCACGAGCAAATTTCAGACAACACCAAGTTTAGTCAGAGCATCAATCTGCTGGAGGGTAGGAAAGCCCTGCAGAGATACCTGGACAGGCTGGATCGGTGGGACAGACCAACAGCATGAGATTCGACATGGCCAAGTGCTGGGTCCTACACATTGGCCACAACAGCCCCGTGCAGTGCTACAGGCTGGGGGCAGCGGCTGGGAAGTGGCCCAGTGGGACAGGACCTGGGAGTGCTGGTCGACAGCAGCTGAGCACGAGCCAGTTTGTGCCCAGGTGGCCAAGACAGCCAGTGGCATCCTGGCCTGTATCAGGAATAGTGTGGCCAACGAGGCCAGGACAATGGCTGTCCCCTTGTACTCGGCATTGGTGAGGTCACACCTCAAGTGCTGTGTTCAGTTCTGGGTCCCTCAGTTCAGGAAGGACATTGAGGTGCTGGAGTGCATCCAGAGAAGGGCAGTGAAACTGGTGAAGGGTGCACAAGTCCTATGAGAAGTGGCTGAGGGAGCTGGGGCTGTTTAGCCTGGAGAAGAGGAGGCTCAGGGGGACCTTATCGCTCTCTACAACTCCCTGGAATGAGGGTGTAGCCAGGTGGGGGTCAGCCTCTTGTCCCGGATAACCAGCGACAGGACAAGAGGTCACAGTTTTAAGATGTGCCAGTGTAGGTTTAGATTGGAAATAAAGAAGAATTTCTTCACATAAAAGGTGATTAAACATTGGAAAGGACCGCCTAGGGAGATGGTGGAGTCACTGTCCCTGGAGGTGTTTAAGGGAAGACTGAACGTGGCACTCAGTACCATGGTCTGGTTGACAAGGTGGTGTTCAGTCATAGGTTGAACTCAATGATCTCAGAGGTCTTTTCCAACCCAGTTGATTCTGTGATTCTGTTTCTGTCATTATAGGAAAGGATAATCACCTTTCTAGGCTTGTGAGGCTGCATAGTTATGCAGATGGATGCTTTTGGTAAGCCTGGTACTGTGCATTGCATTGCACGTGGTGGGACCCTGCAGGAGCCCTCAGGAGGACCCATCACCTCCCATCCTGTGGAAAGCCTGGATTTTTGCTTTCTGGAATGGTACAGGAGCCTTTCAACTTCACTAGCCGTTAGGGTGAGAAACAGTACCTCATTTTCAGGATTTCAGTTCTTTACCATATAATTCAGTGTGAATTTAGAATATCTGACTGCAAACATAAGTGGCATTGGTTGCACTTCTCTCGGCCTTATGTAACTTTTTCAGCTGAGACTTGCAATGATGATGTTTGCATTCTGAACTGCTTCACCCGTCGATGGTTTCTGTTAAATCTTTTTCTACTCTGTAATAGCATGATATGCAGGCTGAATTTTGCCAAAGTATCGGACCAACAAATCTGAAAAGAAATTGGACTGTTCATAAATTTTTCTTTACTGTACAGCTTCTTAATTGTTTTTTTTCCCTCCAACAGGCAAAGACACAAACAGTGGCAAGTGATAAATACAAGCTTTGATTTGTTAAACACATGTTAGCTCTGTGTTTAGCCCTAGGCAGTGAATTTCATTATAGGCTGGTTTACTTCTGGATTGGTTATTGTGATTGCTTCCAATGCAAAAAGATTTGACCTGCAGCCATGACTGATTAGTATCAGAGGTGAGAGATAAAATAAGATGCGAGTAAACTGCACAGATAAATTGCAATAGGGTTCTCCAGAGACAACTCAGTACTTGTTCTGTATATAACAAGTTCAAATGCAGCTTATAATGACTCCATTGCAATAAAAATAGACTGCAGAACTCTGTCATTGAAATATCAAAAAATATAGGAAGAAACCCAAGAAATTCAATGAAGTTGAATAATAAATACATGACAATGCTGTGCCAAAACCCTGCAGGTTTTAATAGGGGTTCAGTTTCTCCTCTTAACACATGATGTCTACCACTGTCTTTCTGATCCAAGCTGCTGTTCACCTGCTCTTTGTCTTCATTTTCTATCCACAACATACAGGTTTGTTTGAACACTTGTTTTTGCTATATCTTTGTTGGTAGTTAAGTTTTTTATCATACAGCACTTCACTGTCCTGTCGTTACTGTTTGAAAATTCTTTTAAGTATTCTCTATCAGCCTTGTTTTTGTTATTTTACCACAGTTACTAGCGCTCTGAACCAGCAGCATATCTCAGATGACTGATGTACTCTGACATATAGTGTGGTTCCTAATTCATTACTCTTCTGTTTCTAAAAAAACCGCACCATTTCATCTAAGTAAACTTTGTTAGAGTAAGTATAGTAGGTACAGAGCTTTGAGTGCACAGAAAGCGAAAATATCTCTAATAATATTTTCACAATGGCTTTTTTTTTTCAAATTGCTGAACTTTTTTTCTCACACCAGAAAACTTTAGATAATTTCTTTAATTCTGGGTATTTTGTAAGAAAAAGGGTAAGACAATTAATTGTTTGCTTTTGTAGAGCTATGATTTAATCTGCTAGCTGTATGTTACCAAAAAATTTCCCATGCTTTGTTCGTATTTAAAAATCTGAATTCACTCTGATGAATTCCCCACAGCTAAGTAGTAATAGCTGGATTTCAGGTCTTTCTTTCTAGAAGATATTGTACGCTTTCACAAATTATTTTAATAGTTCTTCATAGATACTGTGAAGAGATAACATGCTGGTAAAAGCAGTAACATAATTAATGTGATGTTGCAGAATGTTACATGACGTGTGTGGGGTAGTTCAGAAAGCACCGTAACGAATTAACTTCTTATGTATCTTGTATGGATTTGGATTTTTTTCCTCTGTTCTAAATTTGAGTCATTTTTCTAGTGGATTGTGATTAGCTGCCAAAAATCATATACAGCTTAGTAGAAACCCAAACCATGGTATATAATTCGCATGCTTGATCAATGCAAATGGCAAGAAATCCAAAACATCTCTGACAAGTAAAGGATAGATACTGAGGAGAAAATGTTTGCAACCACATATATGAAGATGTAGATACTACAGGTTACTCGTAGATGCAGTTTGATAAATAGATATTCGGTTCACTAAATCATTAATTGGTTCTGAGGTATTTGGGTGGAAAGTTACTGCCTTACATTACTTATTCATCAGCTCTGCTCATGACAATGATTGTATTAATTGGCTGTCCATCATTATGTCTCTCTACTCACTAGAAGTATTTTGTATTTCAGTTCTCTCATGGATAACCTCAGGTGATTCTAATGATTGAGTATAGCAATAGCCAATACTACCTTGTCACAGCAATTGTGAGCTTCCAGAGCTCCCTTCTGACCTCAGGCAAGGATCTTTCTTGAGGATTTTCCTTGCCTGTAGAGAGAATTACAGGAAGAAGTTGTTATGCTCAAGTGTTGGCAGTACAGCAGAAAAATAATGCCACACCCGCACCTTCCCTGCTTATAACACCTTTCCCCCAAGGGAAGATCAGAGTACCAAAATCACAGGAAGTATTGTTACTACTGCCAGTGCGAAAAACAGGAGCTGCTTTCCTCTGTGTGGTCAGGCAGGCAACAAGCATATCTTAGTCATAACACACATGTATAAAAGAAGAGGTTTATGAATTCTAATATTTCTTTTCCTAAAAATATCTTAGTACCTGTTTTTTGTCTTTAAGGTTTGTCCTGCTTTTACATGTGAAAACATAGGCAATGAACAATGTGAGAAGGCAAGAAGCACAACTGTGTAATTACTAAGTGTTGCCCCTTGCTTGTCAGGTTGGTCTGCCCCACCAGGCTGAGTCTGACAGGGAGAATGCAGGCATAACTAACAAGCTGAATAGCAGCAAGAATACTCATGAAGACTTGATCATCTTTAACATGTCCTTCTTCATCTGGCTGTCTTTCCTTTTGTTGGGAATCAAATATAGACAGTGTGTGTGACTGCCTAGTACTAAGAAGCTGGAAAGCTATACCAGCTCTTTACCTTCAGTTGCAGCTAGTTTTTGTCCTTGTAGGCTAAGAAGAATGTCTCTGGTTCTTTGTCTGTGGCTTTGTGAGTGTAGTGCTATTCTTGGGACTCCATCTCACCAATGTGCTTACATTGCCTCTTGCACACACTTAAAAGTTACATTCAAAATAAGGAAAAGTATTACATTGTTCCAGCCTCTTTTTGTAGCACTGGGATTTGCAAACACCAAAAATGCCCTGCAGCAAAGTGGTGCAATTGTTTTTTCTACATTCTTTTAATTCTGTTCTTTACTGCATATTCTTAGTCATGATAAAGAGCATGACTATCAAATGAATAACAGCAAGCTTGTTGGTTTTAAAGGGCTTATTTTTAAAAAAAAAAAAACAACCAAGCTTGCTGCAGCTCTAAATAAAAATTGAGCTAATTTTAGAAGCAGCATGGATGGGTGTCGTTTCAAAAATTAAGAACAAATAGGTGCTATAGTTAAAAATTAGTTCAAGAGATACTTGTGTAACAAAAAATCTTTGACCTCTTGATTTGTTTTCAGAGACAGATGAGTATATATGAAGTTCAGGTCTGCATACTGTCTCGCCTAATGTCCCAAAAGGGTGCAGGAACAAGATTGCAGTTTGGGCTAACCCATCATATTTTGCTCATCAGACTTTGAGACAAAGAGATACCAATTTCTTTCATCTCTTGTTGTCCATGTGCTTCCAGTTAATATTTCATTCATAAGAAACCGATAAATTGGAAGTTCTTAATTGACTCACAAGAATTTGCCCCTTGCAGTGGTATTCAGAACAGCTGTTAGTTCAAGTCTATAGTATTTTCTGTCTGCATATCCAGGCTCGCACTTTGTGCCTTTTGATCATTGATTTAGGGCCCAAGAAGGGTGAATTCCTCAGCTTCATATCCAAAGGAGCTTAACTGCTTTAGAAAAATGAAATTTTGCGTGACTATATTTAGATATTCTTATTTGTAAACCGTAGTCTACTTTAAAAAATTCCCTGAGAAGAACATAGTCATCAGACAGCCACAGGCAGACATGTCTCAGGGCATTGCAAATGAAGTAGGATTTTCCTTATTGTCTTTCGTCATCATAAGGACCTTACAACCTAAAACTTTCAAAATCAGAGGTTGCCTACATCATAGTAGCATGCCACAAAAGCTAATCATTGACACATGTTGAAGAAAATCACTGTTAATTCACAGAACTCCCTCTTCTTGTCCCACCCACAAAATAAACATGTACAGTCAGAAAGTATCTACCAATTTTCTGCTTAAATTCTATAACTTGTTTGTGGAATTGTAGTCACTTGTGGTGTGACTTGCAAGAAAAAAAATAAGAGAAAAAAAGAGGAACCAATCTAATCTTTTTTTTGAAAGAGATTATAACAGTAAGGCAGAAAATGCTGACCATGGTAGATTAAACCGTGCAGAACCTCACATGTAGGGAAAACGTGTGACGGACATGGACAGACATCATGGAATTAAAAACAAACTTAGAAGTAGAGTGTAGAGGCAATATGCCATCAAAGAAGAAAACCTGTGCAGATAGGCATGATAGAGAAAGGAGAAAGAAGTGGATGAAATGAAAAACTAAAAAGGTACTGTTCAATTTCAGTAAGGACAGAAGGCTTGGTAGCCTTAGCAGGGAAATGTCCTGCTGCTTTCTGTAGCATTGATTTGCTTGTACCTAGTTGCTCAAAGTTTTCAGGGAAAAGTGTAATTTTAGCTTTAGAGCATTTGAAAGGAGAGTTACAATTCACTCTCTGTTTTAAAAGGTAAAATCTGTTTGAAGGGCAATACTTACCGAACAATTTCCTTGGCAGTAGTGCCCATAGTATTGCCTCACTAGTTTGCAACACTTTATATCATTAATTGCTACATAGTTTTTTGTTATGCTTATGAAGCCTGTGTCTCTGAAGGGGCAAGGCATTAATTGGTCCAAAATCTTTGAAAATAAAGAAGAGACCAGATGAAAAAAGAGAAATCTTCCCTTGCGTAATAACAACCTTTTCTTCAGTGACTCTTTTTTATCTTCTATTTATGAACTTTGGAAGCTAACCAAACCAACCAACAAAACAAAAAAAGAGATAACAAAGGATGTATATGCCTAATGTGACATCAGGAGAAGAGACAAGGTAAAACACAACACTCCAGATAGTACAGTGTGTTATGCAATTAATTCAGCTTTAAAACAAGATTCCAGAAGTTAACTGAGACAGGAGGAATTGAGATAACCCCCCTAGAATTTCTAGGACTTACAGTCTTACATTCTGTACTTCACTATCCCATCCATTGCAGCTGTACAGCCATGATGTTTTTGTCTTTGCAGAAAAGGACTGAAGACATTTTCAGTTTTATTTCCTAATGTTAATTTTTCTTCCTCTGTTTGTGCCCATCTCCATATTCAGTGTTGGACCTAAGCAAAAGCTTTATATTTTTTAATTTAGTGATGTTTAGTGTCAGGCCTAAATTCATTAATCTGTGACTTTATGATCTATGACTAAACCTATGACTTTATGACTCTTAACCTATGAAAAGGACTTGAGGGTTCTCATGGATGAAAAGCTGGACATGAGCCAACAGTGTGTGCTTGCAGCCTAGAAGGCATGGCTCCATCAAAAGAGGAGTGGCCAGCAGGTCAAGGGAGGGGATTTTCCTCTTCTACTCTGCTCTCATGAGACCCCACCTGGAGTGCTATGTTCTGCTCTGGGGTTCTCAGCACAAGAAAGACATGGACATGCTGGAGTGAGTCCATAGGTGGCCATAGAGATGGTGAGAGGGCTGGAGCACCTCTTCCATTAAGACAGTCTGAGAGAGCTGGGGTTATTCATCCTGAAAGGAGAAGGCTTCAGGGAAACCTCATTGCAGCCTTCCAGTACTTTAAGGGGGCTTGTGAAAAAGAGGGAGAGCAACTTTTTGCATGGGCAGATAGCAATAGGATAAGGGGGAACTGTTTTAAACTAAAAGAGGACAGATTTAGATTAGAAGTTTGGAAGAAGTTCTTTACTCAGAGCATGGTGAGGCACCGAACAGACTGCCCAGAGAAGTTTTGGGTGTCCCATCCCTGGAAGTGTCCAAGGTCAGGTTGCATGGGGCCCTGAGCAACCTGGTCTAGTGGGTGACATCCCTGCCCATGGCAGGGGGTTGTAACTAGGTGATTTTTAAGATTCCTTCCAGCCCAAACCTTTCTATGATTCTGTGGCTTTCTGCATCTTACCTACCTTTCCAAATATATTGGAATGTTGGCAAGAGCTGTAAATCAAGTTCACACTCTTCTAGAGCTTCATGTGGTGGCTTCTTGAGGTGTTATGATTATGCAGGGTCATCCACAGCAGAACAAGATGTGCCTTGCTTTCTGAACATAATTCTTTAGAAGTAACAGCTTTCAGCTGTGTTGATATTTGCTTCTGAGAACCAGAACCCCGTTTATTATTTGAGTTGACAATTTAGTATCAATGTTTAAGGTCAGCCTTTACAAGTGGGTTGTCAAGGTATTTTATCTCTTGTTACTGAATGAGTGTGTCCCAGATTGGTCTCTGGCTAAAGCCTGTAGCTAGTGAAGAAGTAATGCAAAAAAACCTTACTGGGAAAAAACTTACTTTGTGTTCTCGTTTATGCTCTGTTAAAAAATAAAATAAAAGACATACATATTCCCTCAATATTGTTAAATAAATTCTCCAAATAAGAAATCCCAGCAATAAGGACACCATTGTCTGCCTCTAGATTTGTAGTTGCATTCACTGTAGTCAGAAAAAGCCAAACTCAGAAAGTACATATGATCTGTAAGAGAGCTGAGTCTAACTGTGAAGGAGTTAGAGTTATGTCTACCATTCGTTTGCAAGCCAGCTGGAAAATTACAGCTGCTGGGTTGATGCAGGACAAGTGTCTCTCATAACTTCTGAAAAGGTACAGCAGAGGAAGATGTCCCCATATCTGCAGAGGTTGCTCCAGTTCAACATCAACTGAAAATGGGAGAAAGATTATTTCTCAAGGACTGCAGCCCTTTGTTCTAGTGGCTTTTGTTCACGTTTGTGCTGCCCTGCCTTAGAATGATTCCTATCCTTGGACAAGTAGGAACGAAGAAACACAGCTGGCTCTGCATGCAGTGAACAGGCCCTCTGTGCTAGGGGTGTTCTTCCCTGGAGAGGCCTCAGGGCAACTGTAAATTGGGCCTATTATGCTCAGCATCATCATGCATCTTCATGCTACACCATGAATAAGCGTGGCTGGTCTGTAAATCTAGCCCATTGTATCTGGATTACATTTGTTAAACTAATGCTTGGGGTTTTGTCTGGCTTTGTTCATACCAGTACCAGAACATTGAGTAAGAACAGCAAATCAGAAACAAAAAACACAAGTATTTAAAAATATTGCTCCCACAGATTTGAGCCCCAAGTGTGTTTTATATAAACATTTTGAATTGTGGCTGGATTTTTGACCAGATTGTTTCCCCTGAAGGATCTTTTGAAACAAAAACAAACTGAGCAAAACAAGTTTTGGTGGGATGGGCCTGTGCCTGTTTTCATGTAAGCTGATGACAAAACTCAGAGCAGGAAGGCAGCAGTGTGCTGGAATCTGGTGTACATTGTGTTCTGCATATTCCCAGTTGACTTGCCAGGAGTGATCTAGAACAGAAAAAAAGACTCTGTTTTTACTAGGGCACAGGAAAAGAACTTATCATTAATCTAAAATAATTCGGCTGTTTTAAAACAATAGACTTGGTTAACACGATATCCTGCTTGTGGCTCTTTCTCATGTGAATGCTTGTGGCTTCTTCCTAACCTGTGCTAGGTTAGGAAGGTGAGCACTTTTGAGAACTATCCTCTGTCTTGTATGGCCCATGAAAGTAGTTTATATTCTATCACTATGCCCTCTGTGCTTCAGTGTGGGTACATAATTTCACAAAGGAGATGAGGAAGTGGTTTGCTTTAGCATGGAGCTGTTTCCAATAGAATTCCAAGGTTATATTTATGGGAATGTGCCATGCATCATGGGATTGCTGTGAAGGAGACAGAAGGTTTCCACATCCTAGTGATGAAAAAAAATGGAAGGGGAGGAAAGTTTTGCTTGTAATAGCTGTTTGAATTTATTTTAATGGGGTCACTTCCATGAAATACTGTAATGCAGTTTCAGTAGATGCTATATCATTGAGCAAAGTAAGTCTGCTACCGGGAGCAGAGGTAAAAGTGAAGTTGAGTCCCACTATGTAGTGTTGGGCTTAAGTTTCAAGAAAGGAGACTGAGCAAAAGTGATACAGATTGTTAATGGTATTGCTTGTCAGACTTTTTATTTTGCTTTGCATTTGAAAGAGCTACTCCTTTATTTCTAAACCTTCACATTTGCATCCCTTTGATATGAAATACTTGTGAACTAACTAGAGAACAGAGCTGTGAGTTCAGTAGCCAAGAGATCCTTGATTTATTAACATAGAATTTCACCGGCTTGTGTGCAATCCTCTCCTTGTTCTGCGTATAACAAATGCAGCAGTCAGAAGCAGAGGTTCATCACAAAGGTCCCAATACTTCAGGGTGTGGCAGTGGTTATCTACACATCTTGTGTAGCGTTATAACAATCACTGCCTGAGTAAGACCGTTCAATTTGAAAAAAAAAGATGGAAATCCGAAATCTAAATAACTGCTTAGAATTAGATGTTTATCGTACAACTTGAAAAGTAAATGAGCAGTATAGACAATATAGCATGGCTGTGAACAGACTTTCCTATTTGATATGTTTCTTGTTTAAGACGAAGATAATATATGTGTGTTGTGAAACAGTAATGAGCAATAATTGTGATTTAAGTATATAAAGCATTTAAACTGCAATAACTAACTGCTGCATTGTCCCCTACAGTGTCATTAAGACACTTAAAGGGGAAACTTAAATTACTTCTAAGACGTTCTGTTATCTAGTCACTCTAAACACAGTTGGGGATATACAGTTACTGCTTAGATTACTAATACCTGACTAATTATGCCTTTGCAAGTAACTGTGAGAAAACATTTTAATTTAGCTGCATAGGAATTTCAAAATAATATTTGTGGTGCTTCTCAGATTCCTGCAAATTCAAGGACACTGATGTGCCTTCTTTTTGGCATATGTGTACGACTATGGCGGGCAGATTTATGAAAAATGTGGTATTTTTAGTGTAGTCTTTTGCAAGATGGCATCTGAAAAAAAAGCCTGCACTGAACTGGCAAGTTAGGCTGTATCTGCAGTTAGAGGACTTTGAAACTGTAGCTGTATTGCAGATGTATGACAACAAACTTCCTTTCTGGAAAGACATGTCATCATAGAAAAGAAGTTGTTAAAGCAGTTTGCCAAATAGGTTGAGTTGTTCTGGTGGAAAAATCAACAGTATTTCTGGCTGAGGACTTTTACCAATCCAGATGATGTCAAGAAATGAATGTATTGGTAGCATTTGCGGATATAGACTAGGCCTTAAACTAAATTGTTGTTCAGAGCAAGGCCCAATTTTTTTTTTTTTTTTTTTTTTTTTTTAAGTTTCATTGCCTTCATTGCCATGGACCTTCTGCTTGGTGTGCACCCAGGGAAGTCATGGTTTGTACATGACCATTGTACCAAAGAATTAAAGAGCTCAGGTTTTCATTTGGAATGAACCCTGCCAAGCATGGCCTCATGATTCAGTTTAAGGAGAAGTGATGTGTGCTCTTAGATGCATTTGAATAAACACCAGTATTTTGTCCTGTAGATTCCTAAAATAACCAAAATAAAAGTAAAGTGCTAAATACATCATAGTGTCAGGTTTCTGACCTATACTCAGAGCTCAGACAAGACAGTGAGAAGGTCCCAGTGGATTTTGGATAGGATCAGAAAAAAATAAAGATAAGAGGAACTAAATGGACCCTACTGTGCCAAATTTCCCCAAAAATTCCTTTTCTGATACTGAGGAGCATTTTGCCCCCCCAAGCAGAACAGTAATTTTCATGTGGTATTTCTCAACAGACACAGACTTTTCGGGGCTGAGAGGTGGGGAATGGATACCTTACGCAGGCACTGCACACATGCTCTGGGGCATGCAATGTGGTTGCAGCTGCACAGCATCCTCCCTCCATCTCTCACTCAGAGCATGGTAGTACTGAGTAAGGTCTGGTTTCCACAACTACATATGCTTAATTTATTCTGAGAACTCTCTGCATACACTTCAGCAGTATGATGTAGGCAGAGAAATTTGACAGGGCTAGCTAAAAATATTATATATTATAGGAAGAGCAAATGTAAAATGATTGGATGGCTTTTGTTTTTAGACTAATACATTCGTGAACCATATTCATTCAACACTAAATCCAAATGCTTCCCATACAATTGGAGATTACATACAGTGTGAACAGAGGCCAGTACCAAGCATCCTCTTTGCCCTTTTTTCGTATTGATAAGTCCCATAAGTTTCTCTTTTCTGCTTAACCATAACATTCATACAAATGGAAATACATGCAAATGCAAGTCTATTCATCAGCAGTGTGCTATGGTGTTGGAAAAACAGTAGATTAATTAAGATAACCTTATCTTCTGTAAACTTGAAAATAAACCATTGTGGTTTTAATGTCTTACATTAAAGGTGAGTTTTTTTACAAAACTATAGTGCTCTTCTAAGGCACTGCATCTGGAATTAGCTCAACCTGTGAAACATTGTCCTCCTTCCAGAAATTAAATTAATTGATCCCTTTTAAGTACATGTTCTTTAATGGCCTTTGGCCACTTTTAATGTCAAATTTAGGTACAGCTGAATCTAAACAACTGCAGTTTATGTGGTCATTATATAATTCATCTAGATTGATCAGTTTAATATCTGATTTTTCAAGATTTCCTCACAATTCTGGAATTTTAGCAATGCAGATATTTTCCTTTTGCCCAAGGCAATAATAGATGTGGTGTGCAAACACTGCTTTAAAGAGGGTGTCTGTCTGCTGATTTACATATTTTAAAAGTATTAAGATCAAAAGTAATGAGAATTTAATCCATATGGCATGTAAAAGATAAATAAGAATATTAATACTGTATCAAATACTAATTAAAGGAAACACCAGTCCTATTTTTTAAATCTGCATGCAGATGAAAAAGAAGTCATTGCAAAGTTAAGATCTGATTCTTAAAGAAATTTAAGACATTTTTTTCAAGCCCAGATTCTAACTGAGACTGAGTTCATATGCTGGGTCAAATTCTGTTTGCATAGTACTTCACAGTATCCCTGGAGTATCCCTTTCTTCCAAAGCATCCCAGGTGGTTCTAAAACTGAAAACTGCCACCAGCTTTACTACCAGCTTATAATGTGGAAGTTCCCTTTCATTATCCAAGAAGCTGAAATACCAGTGTTTTCTAACTTGCCTTAAGCGTACATGTCTAGCTCTAAAATAGCTAATTCATGGGAACCCTGTTGGATTTTGATCAAGTCTTTTGTGCAGATTGTAGCAGTGGGTGAAGAAAATGTTGCCATCTCCTTCGAAGAAAGCCTTAGACAAGAGTGATCAAGATGAGTCATAAGTTTGCCATGTCGGGCTAGACTAAACTTCTGTCTTTCACTGTTATGGAATTTGTAGGTGAAAGTACCTTGGGATGTGTGCTCCTGGCGGAGTAGCAAGTACTCAGAAAAACTGGCTCTGGTTGCACTAGAATTAGAAGCTTTAGTGCAGTGCCAAGCTAACACTCCACACAGACTAATTGGCCATAGCTAGACATGTGTGTATCATGGAGATACATTTAGAGCTTCATTATTCTAGGACTGTAGACCTTCAGTTCGCTATTAAGTCTTTGTTATAAATATTAAAAGGTAGGGGATACACTTTTAACAGGGGAGTTAGCTTGCAATGAAAAGTTTCCTTTGAAATATGGGAAAAAGAAATAGGGATACCTTATAACAAGCTTTGCTGGTACTGCAGAGTCTTGTAAGGGAAAGAATAAACTTTATCATTTGCTGTAGCTGGCTAAAAAGACCTGTGAATACCTGGAGTGATTTTTCTTTGTTTGTGCCTTGAAGAATGTGTGTACACCAAAGCTGTCTGAGGCACAGCTGAGCCTGCCAGAGTGGAAAAAAAAGTCTAAAATGTTGAATCTTGCTTAGTTTCATGCATTACTCAAGCTCTAATTCTTTCGTTTAGGTTTATGGTTCCTACGTGTTTCTGTAGTAACTTCAGCAAGCAGTCATCACTATAGAGCAAATCTTGCCCTCCACAGGTTGAGAAAATGGGCTCTGATCAGTGGACTATTTTCTGCTTAAAGATGGCAGTGATTCTACTGTAGAAGGCAGTAAGACACTCTGCAGATTGCATAAACCTCCAGTGTTGCTTCTGTGTTCCCTTCGGCCAGATCAGAGCGGTCAGGACAAAGTTCCTTTGTCAGCGGATGACCAAATCACAATTCTTCTGCAACCTTCCATCCATTTTGAAAGTGCTGCTCCATTCTAAAGAAAATGGTACAGCCACACATCAACCATGTACCGGTTGTTCCATGCATGTGTGGAGCGAAGTTGTCCAGGAACTGCCCTCTTAATGCAAGAGGCAATTTGATGTAGAAGGAAAAATGCAGTCACTAGAGAAAGGATGTGAAGGAGAGTGCTGTAAAACATTCCCAGCTGCATGTATGTAAAGCCAGTTTAGCCAATCCAATAGATGATGAGTGGGGATATAAACCGATCTGCTTCTTGTCCTCTTCCAGGAAATATTAGGTAAAGCAGTAACTGCACACTGTGCCCCTTCTTTGCAGTCAGTCTAAGGATGATTTCACAAAGGTACCAGCCTGGGTCCATCTAGAAGAAGCTGAGCTTTGTCCTGGGGGAGTTAATGCTTTTTTTTCTCAAGTGCCATTTCAAATATCTGGCAAGAGTGCATTGGCTCTGTGCCTTCTGAATCATGGTCTCCCTGGGAAGGAAGGATGTGGTTAAGCTCACTGAAGTTGTTTTGTGGACTGCTGAGTGGCTACAGGGCCTTCTATCCCAGGTGCATTTTTATTCTGTTCCCTTTCCTGCAGAATAGCCCAGGTACTGTTTTTAATAATTTCTGTGTATTTTGTAAAAGACCTTTTAAATATTGAATACATTTTCATTTCCAGCTGGAAAATTAAAACATAGAAGTATATCATCACATGGTTCATTCAGTCTTGAAGCAATTTTGAAATGTTAACCGGAAAAATCTATCTGCCTTGGAGCATTTTTTACATCAAACATTCCATGAAAATATTTTCCTGAAACTCTTTAAATATTTCCAAATATTAAAGGAGAAGAGAGATTATTTTCCAAGTATTGGTGATGGGCTAATGCAGATAGTGTCAAGTTCACATTTTTTTTAAACAAAAAAGTAATATAAGCATTACAATGGGGGAAGGCTGACCAACATCACTTGTCACTGGCACATGCTGACACACTGCTGATGCCAATTCACATTCTGACAGAGGTGTTGTAGACACCAAATTATCAGACTTTGTTGGTAAGCACTTTGTCATGCAGAGACAAGAACCAAAGAGAAGTAAACAAGTAGCGCATGAGTAGTTTTGGAAATAAATATACAGGTGGGTATATCCTTCCTTCCCCATACCATTCCCTCCTCAGCCCCGTCTTGGTTTAGCTTTTGAAATGATTTCTTGTAGCCATGCCTTCATTGCCCTTTTTAGGGCTGGGGAAGAGCAAATGGTGGTGATTGGAAGAGGAATAATCATCTTTTCCCTTCAAGACAGGATGAGTTCCCAAAGAGGGAAGACTTTTCATTCCTATAGTGTGTGTAGTCCCGGTGTATATATGTTTAGGATGTACTATTGGCTCTATATCTATCAGATAATAAAACTCATCTTGGATCAACATTAAGGTTAGCTTAGTGCCCTCTAGAAATTTACTGGGCAGAGGTTTATTCTTGGAGTTTATTGTGGTTCTGAACCTAAATGCTTTCTTTACATCCTTCCTTGCCTTTTGTAGTTTTTGTCTGGGTAATTCTTATCCCTGTCCTCCAGCTGGAGAAGCAAAGTCAAGCACTTCCTAATTCCTGCCTATGGATTTAAAAGATCTCTGCTTCTTTTAGTGGAGGACTCAGAGATCTGAAGCCCTCATCCTCATCATATCCCTCTCTATGTTTATGATAGCTTTATAGCTGTATTCCAGAAAAAAAATAAAAAAGTATTCTGGTGGACTTCTACTTGGAGGTGAGCCCAAGTGAGTAGAGCTGGATTGAAAAGATGTTAATCCTAGAGCACATACTACTTTCCTAGGATGGTGCCTGTCTTGCCTTAAGACTATGGTTTCCAGTCTAATTGCAAGACAACAGCTCCAACACTTCTGTGTAGTAGAAATTCCTTCGGTAAGCCTGGGTTGTGTAACACCTCATGTTTACAGGTCTGAATGCTAGGCTCTAGTATTTGCTGTGCATCAGTGTCATTGGGACAGCCCTACTGAGCTGGGCAGCTGGGTCGCTAAGGTAGCAAAGCAGCATCTCAGTCAACTCAGATAATACTCAAGAACAAAAACTCATTCAGAACAGTCCTTGACGCAGCCATTTTTTCCATCCTCAGCCGGATGTTTTGCAGGACATGCTATCATTTCACCTTTCCTGCAACCAGGGTTCTCAGTACAGATGTATGTGGATTTTTCTGCCTTTGAGAAAAAAGACTTCCAGAAGACTGTGACAACTAACTGGTACTATGTGTGTGATACAAGTTTTACTGATCATTTGTAGGAGTCAATGTATGCAAACCATAGTCTGAGACACTTTTCACAAATCTCTGAGCATAAAAGAGGTTTTGAATGTTGAAGTATTGAAGCGTTCCTGCAGTTTAGGTGCTATCCTGCTACATGGACAAGATATTGTAGCTGGTGTGTGATGCATCTTTCTTAGATGTCACACGCTGCCAATTCACAGAGCAGCTCAGAGAAGCAGCCTGCAATTTCTTAGCCTCCTCATCTTGTGCCTAGGCACTGCAAGATGCCTCTGTGTATGTTTAGGTTTTTTGGTTTGTGAAGGATGAAAAGCTTAAGAATGTCAACATGTCCAGAGAAGCTGTGGATGCCCCATCCCTGGAGCTGGTCAAGGCCAGGTTGGATGGGGCTTTGAGCAACTGGTGTGGCAGAAGGTGTCCCTGCCCATGGCAGGGTTTGGAACTAGATGATCTTCAAGGTCACTTCCAACCCTAAGCATGCTATGATTCCCAAAAATTTGTCTTAATGCAAGCTTTGACTTACAAAGTGAAGAACAAAGGTATCTTTGAGGAATGCAGGAAATAATAAGCCTGTGTTTTATTTAATCATAGTTAAAGGAAAATTAAATGGAAAATTTTGATTTGATTTCAGCATATTGCCTAGTTCCCTCGACCAACCAAATCGGGGACAAAGACTTTTCTGCCTTTATTCCCATTTCACAGCAATATTTCTGCTAAATGAACTTTTTTAGTGACTTGATTGATCTCATCTCATATCTGCTACAATTTTTTATCTTTCTCTGATACCGGTCATGAATATACCTTTTAAATACCCGCCTCTGTTGATGGACTTCAGCTGAACTGAAAAATCTAGACATCATTTCATAGGTCATTTTTCAGTGGAAATGCCAGTTGCTGCAGTGTTACTCCCTCCAATGTTCACAGGTAATTCCTGTTACTAGCACCACAATTGGGTAAAACACAAAAAAAAAATGCAAAGATGTCTCTTCCTAGCAGGCTGGGGATGGCATGGTATTTAACACAAATTTTAAAGAAGTATGAACAAGAATACTAATGCATAACATTTAATAACATATAATTTCAAAACTGTATAAAAACAAAATAGGTCAATTAATACAGCTAATTACTAGCACCTGAAGCAGACTAGAGATGGCAAAAATTAAGCAAATTACTAAACATCTTAAATGACCTGTAAAATCAGCATTGAGCTTCACTTTAATGACCAGGCAAATAGCAATATATTCCGTCTTTGGGGCATCTGAAGTTTGGAACAACCCATCAAATAAGGAGTATAAGAATAAGGGTTGTGAGAAAAGTTTTCCTTTCCTGTGCAAACAGAGGTATTGTAGTGCAATATTACATCCATATAAGTCAGTGATGAAAACTGCAAGTGAGTACCTTAGCTCTAGGTAGCTTGGCTTTCCAGAGCTGTGAGGAGTCAACAGAACTGTGACTGCTTAATTACTTACAGTAGTTTGTTCACCTAGGCAGTTACCTACTCAATCTTGAGTAATGCAGCCACCCAACATATGACAAAATTCCAATAATAATTAGTATATCACAATTTAGTTCAGAGCATTTGGATATGAGACGCTTTCATTGCTGGATAGATGTTTAAGCACTGGTGTTCAGCACGCTTACAAAATCTGTTCACTAAGAGGGTAAAACCTGTTGCCAGATTTTGCAGGCTTTTTCCTCTTTCACTCTCTCATCCAGGAACTGGGTAAGGATAGGCATAGGACCAAGAATTACAAGTGGAAATCCTGTATCTCAAAAATCTAAGGGCTGTAAAGGTGTCACCAAAAACTGCTGCAGAGCATAATTGCCCTGAGGATGCCTTATCGGCACCAGCATGTAGCTTGCTATGTATGAAACTTATAAAGCAATTCCAGCTATGTTGCTGTCCTAGTATGACTCAGAAAGCTGAGCACATGCCTCCTTTACCATGGAGCACTCTACAGGGGAAGCATGCCCTGAGTGGACTCAACCAAGGAGAAGAGATGAGGATGATCCTATGGATCAGCAATTATAATTACCCAGAAAATGATCAAAAAACATTGTTGGTACTGCTTCAAGCCATGGGTAAAATGGCAACTGCAGTGAAGCTGCTTCATAGTCTTCTCTTTTCTGTGTATGGAGGGAAGATTCTAGTCCTTCCTTCAGTCCTCGCAGGCAAATCTCAGTCACTTGGAATTTGTTCAGGAGAAGGGTGAATTTTACCCTGAAGGAATTAGGAAGCATTATAGATTCAACATATGGGACCATATGTCATTGTATTGTTTCCAAATGTTTCTTTTTTAGCTTTTTCCCTCCATTGCAAACAGATTATTTCACCACACATTGTCTAGAGAAGAAGGGGGTTTCATATTCCCATTTCTTTCCTTTAGCCACTATTAAATCTATATCAGTTTCGTAATACTGTTTTTCAGCATTATTTCATCCTTTGTTTCAAACATGCACACCATAAGCGTGGTTTGAGGCAAGTGCTTTTAATATGTTGTTCAGGCACTGACAAAGTCAATGGCAGACACAGAGAGTACAAGCAGAGATGGTCCTAAACCAGACTATTCCACTTCTTTATAAGGTTGTTCAAAATCAAACCAAGCCTTTTTGCTTGACCCTTAATAGCAGGAAACCAGCACTGATATTTGATTTTGGGTCTAATTAAACTAAAATTGGAGACGTGTGGATTCTGCCCTCTATGTGCTATGCAGATCAATATGCTCATGTAATGTAAATTGAGCTGCTCTGTATCGCCCTCTTTTCCTGTGATTTTCTGCTCCAGCCTTGGAGAAGAGCTCTGGTGTCCAGTGACATCTGTTCTAAATCATGTTTTGGAAAAAATTTAAGTACAGAAAACTTGAGGTCAGGCCCAGACAAAGCACTGGGCTAGCTCCCAAGACCTCTCTGCATCTGGGTTTGTTTGATGTCAGGAAGGCTGTCCACAGAGTCTTCAGTGATGGTAGCAAGAGACCCTTCATTTAAGGCTTTCCATGGATTTTTGCACAGGTATTGTAAGTATTAAAACCTTTTGATGAGCTGCCTGTCTATAAAAATCTGTGGCTGGCTGGGTGCTTGCCTCTTCTGAAAAGGAGAATGTTCTGAGAAGCACAAATTGTTCATCCTGTCCAAATGAGTGGAGATGGTCTTCTGTGACCTTCTCCAGCCTCAGCCACTCTCATACTTGTCATGGTTTTTATAATTAGTTTTTGTTTGTGTCTAATTCTGGTAGTGTTCGGTTGCCTGTCTGCATAGGCCTGCATAGTTCCCAGACCTTTAATTTATCAGAATTGATAGATTTAAAAGGGGCAAAATTTTGCTGGGCAGTGATAGCTTCACGTTGGACTACCTGAAGGCAACATTGCAGACGCAAGTGCTGAAGGCCACATTCATAAAAGAGTTGAAGTGCCTAAAATAGTCTGTTGAATTGTACAGAGCAGGCATCAGCAGACCTTAGATTCATGGGTATGTTAGAAAATTGCCCTAGGTATGGGATAGTAAACTTCTCTGTAAGCTTGATAGATGTGCTTTTTGTTTTCCTATTCTAGGGCCTTTTGGCACGGCTCTGGGCATTATTGTTTCCCTAAGATCAATAACTGTGAAAATCAAGCTCAGTTGGAAAAGCCACAGAGAAGCAGAGACTTCTTAACTAGAAAACAGCTTTACAATGTGGAGTTGGCATAAATTTTACATTTTTATTGAGTGTGTATTTACCAATTAGTCAGCAGCCTGAGCCAGTGGGTTTAATGAACTTTGTGTGATTTATGCATAGCTTTTATTAATTGTGCCAATAGGGATAAACATTGGATACAAATAGATGCAGATGTCTTACTTCTTTCTCCTTTAAGTAATACTATTTCTTGTCATTAAATTACTTTATTTTTATTTTTATCTATGTGTTAGAAAGTGATAGTTTCTTACCTTCCATACTACTGTCCTTCCAAAGGTAAGACTCAAAACTTTCACCGAGCCATATTCTCACTGGTCTGGGCTATGCCCGAGGCCAATACAGAAGTTCGGAGAAGAAAGCATTTTCTCCTTCTCCCCTTTCTCCCATCAGTGGAATGTACATTAAATAGTAAGTAGGCCACAGAAACACAGAGCATGTGAATGACTTGAGATCCTTGTAATTTGAGCAGTCAGAGAGAAAGGGGGCCAGCACCTGGCTTTCAATCTCTGTTTCAATGAATATTTAACTACTTTATGTAAAGTGGGACACTTTCAACAAATGAGGCTGAGAGAAACCTACCTAAGAATATTTTCTAACCCAGCAGTTAGGCTACTCTCCTGAGAAGCATGATGTTTGGGTTCAAGTCCCTGTATCAAATCACTTGAAGGAGGTGCTTGAAGCTACATCTTTCACAACCTAAGAACATGGCCTAATCACTGAGTTTTTGGATATCAGGGGTGGCAGCACTACCTCCTCTGTTTTGGGAAAGGAGTCCCCTTGTGACAAAATCAAAATGTTTTGTTTTTTGAGATGCCAGAATGAATTCTTTCAACATCTCTGAAGTTTTTTCATGTTATTTCAGCTGAAACTGTTAGTTACTATGACCTGAATTCACAAAAATAAAGTTTCTGTTGCCCTAAAATTCCAGTATTAGTGAGGGAACAAACTGATAAAAAAGAAGCCTCATTAACTTCTAACTTAGGTTAGACACTCTACAGTTGTCTGGTCATGGCACTTCCTGAATAGGGCCCATCAATGGCTATGCTTTATGGGGTTTTTTGGGGTGCTTCCCTTCCACATAGGTGAAAGTTCCTCCCCTTTAGAAGTAAGGAGGACTGTGATCTTGAGTACTCAGAACTGAAAGATTGAAATTATCCTGCTGCAGAATGCTAATGGCCAAAAAGCAGGAATACCTTTCAAAAATCTGTAGGCATTTTCATCCATAAAATGCCATTTGGAACTTAAAAAACTAAATACTAGGCTGTTTTTAAAGATAAAATCTCTTATGCACATTGGCAAATGTAGTGAGATCATTTTATTGACTTCATGTGCTACTTCAATAGTTTCTCATCTTCAAATGCCATCTTTTGATACCATTAAAAAAAAAACCAAAACAACAACCTAGAATCCAAAACATAGTTTTTGTGATGTCATTGACTTTTTTCCCCTCACTGAGTATGGACAATAAGCATATTTTTCTGATATTCTAAGTTAAATTGCCATAGTTCTATTTTTATTAGATGTAAGAAATATGTTTGGGTGCCATCATAGTTACACTTGGCAGCAGCAGAGTACTTCTTATTCACAGATTTGCCATAAATTCTTTAAAAGGTTAAGAAAAACACAGTTGCAGGCAGGATTTTCGGTTTTGTCCTTTTGTTTCTACATGAAGGACAAACTTTGCTGCCTCTTTAGTGGTGTGGTACATGATAGGACATGAAACATCTGCTTCTGACTATTTTCATTCCAGAAACAAAACTAGAAAAGGTGTGCTCTCTGAGCTGCATGGTCCCTTTGGACTCTCTCTTACCTTGGTGTTTCATTGCAAGGATGAACTCTGATGAGCTCAGCTTTCTTTTGGTGAGCCCAGGTTCCCAGCTGGTGTTTGGGCGCTCAAGTCTTTCTTGAATAGTGTCACAAGCTACTGCTGTTTCTTCTATAAGAGGAGCAATATATCTTGGAGCTCTTCATAGTCGGAATTACTCTCTCTTCCTCTCTGTGCGTCGAGCTGCAGTGAAATAAGTAATGATAATGTTTAGAATGTCATCATTAGACATCTAAATGTAATACTTCAGCAGAGATAACTGGAAAACTCATCCCTCACATTCTGTGTAGGTTCAAACTGTTCTCCTAGTCCTGGCTGTCTGCAGCCATGGAGGAAAGAGAAAGAAGGACGAGTGTAATGAAGACATTGGCCCTTTGCTGGCACTGTCAGATGGTACAGGCACCTCCTCCTCACAGGCCACACAGCAGCTGTGTAGCCAGCCTGCCCACATCCCACTCCGCAAGGCTTTATGTTGAAACTTGGTAACATGTAAAGCTAAGACTTTATATGCCAAAACAGCTACCTAACAGATTTTGTATCTCTGCACAAACTTTCCAGATCAAGTCCTAATAGCAGAGATTGCAGAATTCAAAAAAATTATGGTAAGTGTAAGTAACCTCTCTTATGTATTTTACAAATAAAAGTAAGGATTTATGGTTCTGTATATATAATATTGTGAACAATGCTAACAAAATGGTGAAAGAACAGTAATTTGTTCAAACACGTGTTATTGGTTGAGAGTAAGAAAAAGGGATACATCACTAAAAAGAACATATTTTAAAGAATGTTGGTGCCATCTTATGAGGCCTCACATGATCTATCATTATGCAGTGGGATAACACATTGACTTCGTGTAGACTGCTGGCATGAATGAGTGTTTGCAGTAAAAACTGAAAATCTTGTTTTCCTGTATGTGGTGTTATAGATAGTTTTCTTCTATTAATTTCCTTCTTCAGAGAAGAAAAATTATCTTTGGCACCTCATATTTTTGTGTCTGCATTTTGAAGTTACTAATAATGCAAAATGACCTAATCAAAAATGAAATGTGGGACAAGAGGGACATAATTTTCTGCTGCTCTACCTTGTGAAAGCAAACAATGAACTGTAAGTTAGGCTCCACAAGTCATGCTTCTTTCCTTTTTTCTACATTATAATTTAAATGTTTTTCAAAACTCATAGTTTTATAGCTCCCTTTGAAGTAATTTGTGTGGTTTGTACATTATTTGAGAACATAAACTTTGCTGATTATCTTCAATTTGCTTCTGTCCACCCAACAGTCTCATATTCATTTAATTTAGACAATGATGAGCAGCTACACATTGATTCATACTCTCCATGAAAGCACAAGTTATTCTTACATTTATTTTATTGAAGAACCTAGCATAAGAATTTTTCATCAAAAGTTAGCCTTAAGTACTCTTACATATTATTGTGCATTGGTAGAAAGTATATGGCTCTCAATTATCTCTGACTTATAACTGCTTTGTGAGTTAATTTGAGTATTGTGTAGATAGACTGAGTGATGAACTGTAAAAATTTATTATATGGATGAAGAGAAATGCATATTTCTCTCTGCCCATAGCCTTTTACTTCACAGTGCCCTTTAATAATGAGAATAATAAAGACAGGAGTTAAAATTCTGCTGCACATTTTCATTTTAATCTTATTTCTCTAAGCCATGTTAATATCAAGGTGTTTTCTGATACTTTCCAGTTTTTCCCTTGCATTCATATGCTTAGTGTTGGGGCTGGCTTCAGAGGAACTAGTTCTAGTAGTGAAGGTGTGCACCCATGTTAGTATTTTCAGGATATGAGCCTTCCTACTGGGGCCAGGGTATTTTCATTATTATTATTATTATGGCATTATTTCAGTAGGAGACTTTGATGAATCTGTTCACAGCGGTAAAGCTGATTTTTAGGTTTTGTCTCCATGGGAAAGTTAGTACAGAGTAAGCTGTAATATAAATTTATGATATAGCAACTCAAGGCATGCCAGTGCTTTGCGAGGCTGCTCAAGCTAGATGTGAATCAGACCCCGGAGGCAGTATAGCTGGATGAGTGCAGTGCCGTGCCTAAGCTAATTAGTCCTACTGAGAAGTAAGATATGTTATGGAAGAGAGTTATGTTAATATGGCCGTACTTCCTGGCTATCCAAAAGAGAAAAATCAGAAGTGGCATTCTGCAGCAATAGGTACACTTGCAATGCACCAGTTTGATCACGTTGTAACTCTGCAGGGTCCTTTTGTAGGTCATTCACACAAGAAATTAATGCACAGTAGTTAATAAAGTGTTAATTCACAAACTTTGCATACTCTGCAATACCCACAGACCGAAGTACGGAATCAGGACACAAACAGATTTTGCTGTTGGTATATCACAAGCTACTCTATAGGGATACACAATTCAATAGCAGCCAAAAATCTAGTATAGACTTGTAAGAAAGAGATGGAAAAAAAAATCAGATATCTGTGATAATTAGGAGGTGGAAAACATATCCAAATCAACTCCATTAAAAAATTCCAGAAATCACTTAACATGTATTTTCTGGAGTGACAAGAAATTCTATGTAGCTGCAGTAACACACCATGGAGGAGCATGATTTTCAAGAAGGGATAAGCTGTAATGGTTTAAAAATCAGCCTTTCCAGTGCCTCAGCTTGAACCTTGAAATCAATTCTCATTTTGCTAAAGAAGAGTTCATCAAGTTCTGAGGAAGAAAATGTTATCAAAGTCACTTGAATTAGTCATGTATTTATGAGAGAAATAAAGAATCTAACTAATTCTGTAGCATTTACCATTTTAAAATAAGCAACACTCAAGTACAAAGATTGTGTTCAGAGGGGAATATAATACAGTGAGCTGATATACTTATGCAAGCTGTGCCCTGTCAAGAGCAGTGATTTTAGAACAAAACAACATACTGTCACATAAGCAAGTCAATATAATACCAGAAGGTCAACTTACTTTATTTGTATATGTGCACATATGTGTCTATCTTCCTCTGCCCCCATGAGCTGAAATCTCCACCAAAATTTTCTTTAGAAGCATTTAGTAAATACTGGATAAAAATTATACATATTCCGTGTGCTTTTGTCTTTGGCACTCCCCATACTCTTAAGACAGGTGGTATTGCTAAGTACCATGAAATACATAGCTTTAAATTGCTATAGTATTATTGAGATCCCAGGGTTGGAATTCTTTGCAGACCTTCCTCACTTTTCTTTAAACATCTCTTCTGCATTTTCTGAATTTACTTTGCTATTGCTGGACACTCCCATTTACTGCTTCAGGATGAAAGATAAGGAACTGCACCACTGAAAATGATGAGCCCTTATTTTTATGTGTCTAGCATTCTTCCACTAGATTCATAGTGTAAGTTGTCTGTAAAAGGTTGTGATTTGGATTTGGAAAGAGTACAAAAAACAAACCTAGATGCTCTTTCACAGGTTAACAGACATCTTTAAAGCCTGAAGGTTTTTTCTACTCCTGCTTATTTTTCAAAATCTGTCATTGACTGAATAGTTTGTTTATGCTTCTTCAGTATCTGTTTGTAAATATTCCTTCAGAATTTAGTGGCCTGAGCTTGATCTGAGCTTGAGTTCGGAGATCACTTCTGAACTACCACTAATTGAGGGTGCCAGTAGCACTTAACAACCCCTTAAAGAAATGGATTGCTGTAGAACGTAGGTCAGCAGCATTACTTTCCTTTAGGTAGCCAAGATACCTCCTTTACTTCCTACATTTACAAATGTCAGAACAAAGTACTGTAGCAACACCAGGAAGCAAATATCTAACTAGTGGTATTTTTACAAGTTTCTGTCAAGCTTTCTTTCATACCTCCTTTAAAAGTTACTGCTGCCAACTACCTTGAATTCAGAAAAAGACCTTCTTTCTTAATGAAGAAATCTACTGAGAGTTTTATCTTGGGCTTCTACCATTTATTCTTTGAAATATATGCTGAATCTGCTACACTCAAATTTGAGATACTAGTTGTATCAATATGGACCCATGGTTTCAAGCCTTTAGATATGCAAATTGTGTTTCTGTAACGAACAAAACCTTAGAGACCATGCTGTTGTGGTTCCACGGAGCCTTTATTGCGCCTCATCATTATGCTAAATTAATACAAATTTCCTGTGTGTCCAGAATTCAAAGTCAATCAAGTGGCTTAATCTCTGAGGGCATGGGATAAAAATGCTATTATTACAGTTTGGAAGAAGGTGAGGGATTACCTCTAAATGTATCCAGGCTATATGCTACAACAGCAACTCTGAAACACAGGCCATTATGAACCACATCTTAATAGAGTGTGAACTTGCAGATTCCCTCCTGCCCTACTTTTGATCACACAGACTAACTCCCCACAATTCTATGATGCATTTTTGGCAAATTCAGTAGTTGGCTCTGTAGAGAAGCAGTATTAGGAAGGTATTTGTGATTTGTTACTCTTCTTTAATGCACTGAATGTTTTGACTATTTTTAAAAGTTCATCTCACTGTTTACTTTTCATGTTTGTTTCATCTTTTCCCCATATGCTTTGCTTTTCTTAGCTAGAATCCACAAGATGAACCAGTGCCAAGTGTCCAGTGAGTTTTCTGAAGCATATTAGCACATGAGATGCAGCTCTTAAGATCCACAATCTGCAGTTTGAAAACTTGTGTGTTAGTAGCTCCAACTGTGTTTTGGAGACTATCTCTAAAATTGATGATACTGTCATGTTATTTAGGATTTGTACTTTAAAGTTGCCAAAGCCATTTATTTAATCATATTGACTAAATTATCATCCTAATTCTTCTTTGGAGAAATAGCTGCCATCTTATTGTGCAGAAGTATTATGAGTTGCTCCATTGTTGATGTTGTGTTAGTGAGAATTTTTTTGATATCTTTTGTTTCTGAGCAATTTTGAAAATTTCTCATACCTCCAACATGGTGCATGGTTTTACTTTGGAAGACAGGGAAGAACAAAATATTCACTGGAGATTCTTTCTAATCCTATTTTCTTTAACTTCACTAAGTAAATCAACTGCATCAACAGTCTGAGTCCCAACCATGGCATAATGCTGATGAGACAAGCTTGCATCATGGCAAACCTCTGAGTGCATGATGCCTGTGGAGGTGTCCTTAGGGTAGATGTTTCTACTACAGGACTAGTACCTCGATAAAAACTCATGGAGAAGGGAAAATAGGGCATGTGCAGAAAACTGGAGAATTCCTGGCTTTCCTTTGTATTCATCTTTGCGCAGAATTTCAGCTTCAGCCTTCCAGAAGCTCAGGCTGATCTGGTGCACTGCTAACAAAGAGGCAAGTGTAATACAACCTTCCTGCCATAAACAGTTAAAGTTGATCTTGCAATATCTTTACAGTGAAGATTCTGATATTTGCCTTGTGAGAAGTTACCTCAGCTTCCATTTCAGGTGCTTCTTAGGGATTTGTTCTGCTTGAATTTATTTATTTTAAGTTGATCTCTTTCCTGGTCATTTAAATATTAGCAACCTTACACAAAAATTAAATAAATAAATAAATAATTTTTTCAAAAAAATAAATCAACAAACTTTAAAACCCACCCACACATAAAAAAGAACATTTCCAGTCCCATCCAAATCTATTTATCCTAATTTTCTCTCTCTCACAGTAACCAAGAGGAAAAGCCTAGGATATAGTACAAAAGTAGGGCAAGCAGAGATATTTGCCCAGAACACTCTCCAGCCAAACATGGTTTGTGGCTCAGGGATGTCTTGATCTGGAAGTGATCTCTTCGTAATGAATTGCTCTCGGCAGGCTTTTCTGCTGTTAAGTTCTTCATTAACTTTATAGATCATACAGCATTGCTCAAACAGTGAGAGGGACATCACTTAACTCACATGATAATGTGAGATAGGTATTTTTTGTCACCTGGTGGCTATTGTATTAACCAGGACCTCTAGAACTAGGAAATAGGCTGTGATATGTAGTAATTCCAGCATATCTGGAATGACCTGGTTTTCATCAGTAACTGTCTCTTCTGAAAAGATCGCAACTGTATCGTGGGCTGCATCCTCAGCAGCATGGCCAGCAGATCGCGGGAGGTTGTTCTGTGCCTCTGCTCTGCTCTTGTGAGACCCCACCTGGAGTGCTGCATCCAGCTCTGGGTTTCCAAGCACAGGAAAGACATCAGTATGTTGGTCCAAGTTCAGAGGAGGGCCACCAAATTGATTATAGGGATGGAGCACCACTCCAATGAGGAAAGGATAAGACAACTGGGATTGTTCAGCCTGGAGAAAAGGTGGTTTGGAATGACCTAATTGCAGTCTTCAGTACCTAAAAAGGGGGTTCACAAGAAAGATGGAGAGGAACTTTACAGAAGGAAATGTAGTGTCAGGACAAAGGGAATGACTTCAAACTGAAAGAGAGTCGGTTTAGATTAAATATTAGGAAGAAATTCTTTACACTGAGGCTGGTGAAGCACTGGAATAGGTTGTGCAAAGAGTTTGTAGGTGCGCTGTCCATGGAAGTATTCAAGGCCGGGTTGGATGGAGCTCTGAGCAACCTGCTGTGATGGAAGATGTCCCTGCCCGTGTTCAGGGGGTTGAAACTAGATGATCTTTAATGTTCCTTTCAACCCAGGCCATTCTATGATTTTATGAATTAACCAAAAAGCAGCTTCCACAACCACCTTGGATCAAGTTTGAGGAGGGAAAGAAAAAAAATAATCAGTTCCGTTTTCTGCATTGTCTGGAAGTAGTTTCTGCCATTCAGATGGTTTGGCATGAATTATTTTTCCCTGAAGTTACAGTTGCATTTGTGTAAACCTCTTAGACTCTGACTAATTGCCACACCTCTCAAACCCGCTATTAGATGTTACTATGTGCAGGGCATATAAGGGCTTCTGTATATTCAACATATAGGAGGATATCTTCAGGACCATACTTGTAGAAGCGTGCTGTTTGCTGACAGGTTTGAACCTTGCCCGTGTTAGTCACTGACAGTTTAGTTCTTTGGTATGCTTTGTTTAATCTCTGCCTTTTTCTTCTACAGTCAAATCACTCACAATAGAAACTGAAAGAACTGACAAATACTGAAGGATCAGAACTGTGTTGGAAAGAAAAAAACAGCAAAAGCCAAGATTATAACTATTTATGGATCTTGTTTCCCAGCAAAGTGTATCTAAAAGCCATTGTCTCAGCGTTCAGAGACAGCTAAATGATTGATTTCACATAAAATATTTGTTGTTCTAATTACAGTGTCATCTGGGTCGTTGGCAACAAACAGATGCAAAAGCAGCCTTTACATACCATCTTGAAAAACTTATGATTTGCTTAGTGTGCTTTATAATCTGAAGCATATGGCTTTGCACATAACTGCAGTATCCAAAACAGAGCTGTACGTAATGAATCACTGGGTGGAAGAAAATGCATTGCTTCTGTTACAAGTTCTTTCAGTGTGTGTATTCAAATGGTTCTGTTTAGGGCTATAAACAAAAGGCTATGCTCACAGTTTCAGCAGTGTGTTACAGATTCTGGGATGCACATGACATCAAAGAGGCTACACTAATTTCCCTAGCAGTCTATGGCTCTTGGCACTATGAGCACACTCCATCTGAATAAACAGAATTCTAGTTCACCACAGTTGTGTGGGGGATCCGAGGTGATCATGAAGCTTGGTTCTGTTTTATTTTATATCTTTCTATAGTACTTTTTAATCCTTCAGGTTCTGTGTGTTCAGTGAATCAGGTAACCACATTTGAGCTATAGACTACAAAGCACTTGACACTGAAAATGATTAAATCTAATATACTATTCTTACCTAATGAATCCAGGTAAGAACTTTAAGTACACTGGAGTTCCTAAGGATTAATCATTCTTTCTAAGCATTAATATATATTTTTTTAAAAGTAGTTAGCATCCTTTCCATTAGCAACACTTATGTGAAGATTCAGTAAGACATTTTGTGAGTTAACAAGGGATGAGGTCTTGTAACTCCTCAAAGCACATCTGATTTCTTGTTCTTTCCATGCTTGCTTGTCACTAGCAGCATGAAGAGTGCCAGCTCCTAGAAATATTCCTGGACACTCTTATGTACAGGAAGGAACCAAGAGAATTTGGTGGCAGGAATGGTTCTCATCATACCAGTTCTGATTATATCGATAGAAGAGATGACCTTATTGAACATTTGCAGAGGTCTGAAGCTGCTGGTAGGTAAGCATGAAATATTCTGGAGAGAATTACAATTGTTAATAGTATTATGTCAATATGCCTCCAGGCTCCTGATGTTACTAGATTAATTTAATCCTCTGATGCCAGAACATAGGTTATACTGCTTCACTTTTATGGGTTTTATTCCCTTTTCTTCTTTTCCTTAGTTTCTCAGTACCTTACTTAGTAATTTTTTTTGTCTTTTTCCTCTTTCCTATAGTTTTCTCTTTTCCCTCTTACTAACCTCAGAAGGGAAAAGAACATAATGAAGACATACCTTATTACTCAAGTCACCAAGGAGTCTTGCTCTTTATTCTCTCCTACCCTGTGTTGTTGTCTCTTGGTGTGGTTTTGCCTGTACTGAGATTAAAATCTTACAGAGACAGCATGTTTATTTTCTATCAGCCTCCAGCGTTTTTGCAGAACTGCCATAATACGATTGAATTTACAGTATGTCGCATAGACACGATAACTTCGTTATTTCCACGAGGCTACAGATTATTCTCCAGTATGCATTTAGTGAAGCCTATTAGACCTGTTATCCTGTCCTTGTTTCTGATAATTTTATAGCTGGTAGCGTTAACAGGCAGTGTACAAATGCCCATTGATGTGGGCTGGATATCTCTTAATGTGTGCTCATACTAAAGTCACACTGACTGCAGTTTAGTACAGGGATGTGCAGGATAGTTCTGCGCTAACGGGATTGAGTATGGCAGGCACACGCAGCAGGAGCTCAGTGGGGACTAACTGCTTGAGTATTCACTCTGCTTCCCAGGCACATTTTTCATTTTACTCCCATTTTGCACTTTACTCCTGTTCTGCGCTTAAGGTATGATACAAGTCTGTGCAAATGGTGGAGAATATGGAAAAGAAAGGAAAATACATTTGTATGAGCTTTCATAGCCAAATAGCATTGCGTGCTCTTTGTAAATCACTCTTTTTAAAAATAAAGCTGAAATAACGAATATCATGAAGTCTAGTTAATTTGCAGCAGATTTTACTGCATACGTGATGTTCAGTCAGTCCCATTTAACACTGATATGAGTGGGACCAGAATCATTAGCCCCTTGAGTCCTGTCCTTGAGCAGACTTGCATAGCACACAAGAAAATGTAGCTGTTCCTTGAAGTCAACATGCTGCACATAATTATCCACTAGCATCCTGTCCTGGGAGGAGGATATATATTATCATTGTCTGTGAGGTAATTTCTGCATTTGCCTAAGACTTCAAGAGGAAAAGTGAAGTTAACTTGCTGCCTTGAAAAATGATTCAAAACTGGAAACTTGAAAACATCCAAATACATATAAATTATCAAAGGAGAACAAAGACAAGTTTTTCCACAAAAGTCTTCTCCCCAGGCTATAACAATGCTTTACATAGACATGATCAATATATCCAGGCTTGAGAACCAAAGTCTTTTGGAATAAATTAGACTGGCAGGAAAAGAAACAAACAAAGAACAAATTAACATGATTTTAAACATTGCTTAAATTTTCATGAATGTAGACCTTGAGATGTTATGATGAGATCCCATGAGTCTGTGCTAATATTTGCTTATAATTAAGGGTTGCACTTTCATGTTTCATCTGATATTATAGATTGGAAATCAGCTACATGCTTACTATTTTTCTTGGTCATACTGATTTCTCTACTTTATTTGCTTACTCTGTTAATAATATATATAATCCCCTAAATGGCCCCATTGCCTTTCCTTTAACAAACTGCCCCTTCTCGTGCTCTAAATCTCCTTATTTGAGTAATTAGGAATAAACTCTCCTTCCAGTGATACTTAGGTTTGTGTTCACCTATAGCAGAAAAGGAGACAAGACTAACCCCTCCCAAACCTGCTTGGGGTAAATAGCTTCAGAAGGAAAATGAGTGTACTCAGCTCTACTCTTCAGTGTGTGATGTGGTGGAAGAAGTCCCTTCAGCAAGGGAATTGGCAACACGGCCTCTTTGGGGCACTGACACATTGGCAAAGAACCCTTGTGTGCATTCCTTGCAAAAAAAGTAAGATGTCAACCAGTGTTTAGAGCCCCAGGAGTGCTGCACCACCCATAAAACCATCTGATTCACATCATTTTATTTTACCAGTTCCAAATGCAGATAAGTTGCTTCCTCACCATTTCTGTGCAGAATTCTCCGTATAGGAAAAATTAGCAGTGTTTGGCAAGATTATCAGCATCAAGAGGTTTTTGAAGCGAGAGTTTAGTCATCAAGAGTTTATGGAGACCCTAACTTGATTTTGGCAAGCAAAATCTGATGATTCTGTTCCCCTGACATGCCTGCCCAGTGCCTGGTACCCATGCTTTCAATACTAAGATAATCAGGACAATAAGGACATCTAAGATGAGATCTTCACTGAATATCAAGTGAAGTCATCTGCCCCATGGGAAGTCATTAGAAAAATTCATTTTTGCCACTACCATTTTGAAAGTATTGGTCAGGATCCAAATCCTAGATGCAAAAGTCCTTGTGTCACTGCTAAAGAGCACTTTGAAGTCTTTTGTTAAATCTCACTGTTTGGAAGTTTGTGCATTTCTGAAAGAGTCCTTTGCAGCTTATGGAAAGGATGGATTTTTAAACAGAAAAATCCTCTAAATAAGATAATGTATAAGAAATGTGCTAATCATCTCCAAGACAAGAGATGTCATTAAGAATGTCAGTATAATGGATATGATGGCTAATTGGAGAAAAATATTTCCATTTCAACCATAAGAAAAAAAAGAAGAAGAATCAAGTGGAAATTCAGAAACTATACCCCAGAATTTAAAAGATCAATACAGATCTTCTGCAGACTGAGACTTCTGATAAAAATCGTATTAGAGAAATTAATTCCTGTTAAGCTAGATATGGTCTGTGTCACATCTTCAACAGTTTTTAACTTTAGCTTAAGTCAAAGCATACATTTTCTAAAAGCTTCTAGTCTCAACCTGAGTTTCCATCATACCGCTAAATAGCTTTTCTCCTAATTGATTGCTTTCAGTATGCGCTGTATTTCTGGTCTAAAATTTTCTTCTGCTTCTGACCATTAGTTAGTCTGAACTTTTGTTTTCGAATGTGAAAAACCCTCCACCTTCTATACAGGGGTTTACACTTGCTTCAAATCCCCTCTTAACCTTCGTTTGAAAATAATGAAGTAGAACAGTCTTCTTATATTTCTTGCCATATGGCAGATTTTTCAGATTTCAAATTGTTCCTGTTCTCAAGACATTCTGCCCTTTATTGCATCCACTTTAAAATAATTCTGTACACAAAGATAAAACTGTTTTCCTGTTTCTGTTGAGTAGTCTTCTCTTCTTTGCACCCAGTCTATTTCATATTCAGCTGAATATCTGTAGTTCCCAAGTCTCTCCTGGAGACACTGCTTTCCAACTATGTAATTCCCAGTTCATAAAAATGTATCTCGAATGTTTGACTTCGCATTTAGTTGAAAAAAGATATCTTTTTCATCTGTCTGAGCTCTGCAAGTCCCGGTTTTTTGACTTGGGCTCTTATGTATCAGAGAAATAAAAAGGACAACCAATAGTGGTAATAGAAGACTAAACAGAAACATCATCAGTTTCTTTACTTATAAATACTTTCTACTCCAACAGATTGATCCACTAACCAGTTTCTCTTTCCCTTCACTGTAAGCAGCATCAATTTCGTGATGTCTTTAGGGAAGCATCCACATGAGCCTGCTCACCCACGTGTGTCAGCCTCTCTGGGCTCAAGCGAGAGGAGGATGCCCAGAGCCTCAGCTACCCTACACTTAGATCAGCTGACATTGTGCACTTGGCAGAAAGCATTTTGCCTGTTCTCTGTTATTTCTGCACTGCAGTACGGGATTTATCAAATAAGAAATTGTAACCTAAGGAATTTCTGTGCTCAGAGTTACAAGAAAAGGTTTTCTGCCAGACAAAAGGGGGTCAGATCTCTTTCTTAAAAAGTGGTGCTAAAGGACAACCTGAAGAAAGTGCATGTGCTTACCCTCTCATCTGGTCTCTAAATTTGTAGCAAACTAAGGAATCTGGACATGCCAGAGGCACTTGGCACAATTTCTGTGCAGTATAGACAATACCTTGTTAATGATACTGGTGCTGCTACTATCGCTATTAAATTACAAGTGACTTTTTTCTTATTGGTGGCTTTAAGATTGTCATCAAAGCAAAATATTTTAGAACAGCATTTAAAATTCCTATTCAACTGCTGAGTGTTGAGCACATGTTAATACCGTTTTCTCCAGATATGGTAGTTTATGATAAATGTTACCAGATTTTGTACTGTTCATGTAGTGTGCAACCAAGACAAATGGGCCCACTGAAAGGGTATTTCCTTTGGAGAATACAAGCTGCAGACCACCCGTAGGATACACAGAAATAATTAAGTGTCAGGATAAAAAGGTAGAGCAAAATATTAGTGACTCAGAATCCTAATGAATAAAACACATTAAAAAACGCCAGCCTACATATATGTGTGTTTTGAAAAAAAAAGAATGTGAAGGCCTCAAGAGGGAAAGGGGAAAGGAAAAAAGAATACCCCATCACATTATTGTAGTGTTTAAAAATTTCTAAACATTTGTGTGCTGTGTTTTTACTTCTGGCAAGCTGCAGAAAGGTGTGTGAAATTATGCAAAGCAGTGAGTACCTGAGTTCATACCAGCCTCCTTCTAGAATAAAAAAAATATTCATGGAGAGGTATTCAAAAACTATATTGCTAAAAGAAAAAAATCAAATGGCCATGTGACTGAAAATATTGCTTGCAAAAATTGCAGACCGTGCTGTCCTGAGAGAGAAACCGCTAAGATCAATTTGAGTAACTTTCAGAGCGGAGAGAGGCTAGAATGTAGTTATGACAGGTGTTCCACAACATTTTCAGACTTTAGAGAGAACAAAATTGCATTTCTATCCTATCTGAATCATAGTGAAAAAAACTTTCAAAGAAACAGATATTATTTGGGCACCCAATATCCTCAGAAGTATTTTCTGGTACAGCTTCCGCCTTGTCTGGTTGTATACAATACAGGCAAGTAGCAAAGGTTCTGGCTCAGCCATCACAATCTCTTTAACAAAGAGATAAAGGTTTGCTTAACTTGAAAGTGTAACGTATTGAAGCATCAGGTATTAAATTAGCAAGCAGCATGAGTGTATTGTTAAAGGTTTTTTGTATTAGTGGATAAATATAACCTTTCTCTATAAAATTAGGTTTGAATTTTAGACCCAGCTCTGCAGTCAGTTCCCTGGTGGTCATTTAACCCACCATCCCTCCCAGGTGTTGTGATGGAATGGAACAAGTGCTGCTCTCCCACACAGACATTGCAGTCGCACACTGAGAGGAAATTAATATTTTTAAAATTTTATTGTTGAGCAGAAGAAAGACAGTGAAAGAGAGAAAATCTCTCAGAACAGTCAGTCTTTTCACTGAAAAGGCCAAAGTTCAAACATCTCCTCTGGCTCCTTCAGATTGCAGGTACAAACTGTAAGTCTGAGTGCATAATAAACCTCCTTTGTAATGTTACCTGCTCCTTAAGGCCAGATCTTGTCAATGGGTTTGTGAGATTAGAGCCCTGCATCTGCAAAAGCCATATTAACTTCAGTTTTGAAGTGTTTAATGGAACTCATGCTACTTGATCTTTGTGCTGGCCTTTTGTATAGGAGCAAGTTCCTTGTGCAGCATGGAATGCAAAGGTATGAGATGTATATTTTTCCTTTGGTGCTGCCAAGCTCTGTTTTTATTCATATTGTCACTAAAATAATTTTTAACAGGGAGATATGAGAAAAGTCAAAGGCATTGGGAGAATCATTTGCAAAGTAAATCGCCTTTCCGTACCCTCACAGTATCTTGTAGTAACTTACTTATCCTGAAAATAGTTATCCTGTAATCCAAAGTATGTACAATGGACAATACCTGGCAAAATAGAATATAGCACACCATAATGCCTTTTCTCCGTAATACTAAAAAAAAAAAAACCACCAAAAACAAAACCAAAAAAAAAAACACTTAGCAAGCTGTTAGTTCTTTTCAGAAACCCTTCTGAAATATTTCCTTCATCTTTAAATTCTGCTTTCCAGATGACTTTAAGCAACTGTTCCTTTACAGCACATCACAAATTACATGAAGAAAGTGTAATTCCAAACTGGTTCAGTTAATCTGATTAAACGGAGAGCCATGTCAAGAAGGTAGCTTTTAATATAAAGAAAATGATGATAATAGACTAAGTCTCATCAGTCAAGAGACTTTATTACTGTCTACTGTAGAAAAACTATTTTGTTGCTGCTGAATGATACGTCCCTAGCTAGTCACAATATACCTCATTTCCTGCTTAGATAACAGAAGATATTAAGAAAAAGTGTGAAAAGAGTAAGGAACTGTGTGATATAGATATACGGAAGAATAAAAAATGTTAAAAAGTGAAAATGAAGTTCTGCATAATAACTTGCATTTGAACTAAGTTTCAAAAGAGAAAGCAAAGATTCCCAAGTTTCTGTTTGCTTCTTTTGCATAGAACAGACTTGCTAATAAATCCAGGACCAAACAGGACAGAAGAAAAGACTGTTTACAGACTAAAATGTGCTAAGACGTTCACAGCACCTGGCACAGCTTAAAACTAAATTGTGTTATCTTACTGTAGGTTCAGAAAACTGTCTTGAACAGAAGCTGAGAACACCTCGTCGACGATGTCAGCAGCCCAAAATGCTGAATAGCCCTGAGGACAACATGTACTATAACCAGTTAAATGTGAGTTCAAAGTGGCAATAAAGCTGTTTTACTGGCTTTGTTTCCAGTTAATAATTCTGTTATTAATACCTGTTTCAGCCCCTCCAGCCCCACCCCCACGTTCTTCTGCTCTCGTCTTGAACATGTGCTTATGCTCTTTATCTGTTGCTTTCATGTCAGGATGTCTGCCTTCACGGTGAATAATTGATGTGGTTTATCAAAGACGAGCAAGATGCATGCTTCATCAGGCTCACTTGAGCCCTTTGATCAAAAAAATTATGCTGTGACTTCTGATATTATCAGCATCTGCTTGCATTCAACACAAAATCACTTTGAATTAAAAATTAACGACTTGCTGCTTTGCTTTGACTGTGTGTTCTTGGCCCTCTCCACAGGGAACTCTAGAATATCAAGGGAGCAAGAGGAAGCCAAGAAAACTTGGGTAAATATCTATCTTCTTAGTTCTAAGCAACTGTAAACAGAAGAAGTCCTTTGTGATATTACAGAATATGCAAAACTTTCTAGAGAGGTTTCTAAAAATAAACAATTAACATATTTCTGTGCATTGACATTGGACATTTTCTGCAGAAGCAAATGTAAAACTTGCATGTACTGCTGTCTGCAGACACTAGAACTGATTCTTACAAAACATGCTCCCCCGCTCTCTCTGTGTACTATAACTACCAAGAAAAATAGCGTTCTTCAAATACTTAAGTGTGTTTAATGCTAGTGAAAGGTGAAGATGAAGGGTGTTGGAACTGAAGGGCTGTGACCTAGAACGGTGCCAGAAGCCCTGCCAGCCCCACAGCAGCACGCTCGCCGTGGGCCTCTGCCTTCCTGGAGGAGCACGTGTGAGGAGCTGACCGAGAGGCCACGCTGCACAAAAGGGAGTTGCTCCTTCTCTCTTGAGCTGAGTCACTTCTGATTGTTACATGAGCAGTTACCACCTGGTATAGGTGGAAGAAACTAGACTGACTCCTGTGCAATTGCCAAAATATTCCCTTTCCTGATCATATAGACTGGAGAGAACTGATGAATGCTTGGTCTTACAGACACATTTCGTCCAAAAATTTGCCAGAACCTTCTGTATTTTTTCCTCTGTTTTTTATTAATCTTCTGAATGTAACTCTATGAACAAGACATCTTTGAGTCAAGGTTAAAGCCCGAAATTTTGCATGACTGTGCAAGATTCGATTTATTTTCTCTCCCTCCCCTAGTTTAAAAAAGTTTGTATTCTGGGAATAAAAATGCTAACATGAGACTGCAATGCTCATCATACATCACAGAAAAATGAAAGCCCCTTGCTGTCAATAGGGCTTTTCCCAAAAATTGATGATGTAGTTTTTGGCTCATATTCACAGCAAACCATCATCTGAAATATGATACCAAAATCGTATCCTACTTGTGGAACATATACAGACAAAAAAAGCCACATTGCTCAAATTAAACACCCATTTGATGCAAATAGTTGTTCTGTCATTCTATACTCCCAAACTGAAAGATGATCTTGCATTTCAGTGATCCTCAGAACCATTCAGAATATAATCATGAAATCTAATAGCAGTTGGAATACGTATAAAAGCCGTATCTTTCTCATCAAATCATCCTATCTTTTTTTTCCATTCTTATACTAGGGCTTTTCATTTTTACATCCACAGAGTAGTTTCTATTTCTGAAGATATTGACAGAGTTAAATTTTAACTTAAGGAGTGTTGTTTGTTTACTTTCAAGCCAAATCAAAGTACTGGATGGAGAGGATGAGTATTATGAATCATTGTCAGCTGTTGAATCTACCCCTGAAGATGACAGTTTTCTCAGCTCCCCATCTCCTCCTTCTTCAAGAGATGTGTCTTTTGCTCAAAGCTGAACCTCACTTATTCTATTGACTAATACTGGTAAGAGGACTTTCCTGCTGATAATCTCTTCCAGTTAACTTTGTTTATGTGTGTTTATATAATATATTAAAAATATTATGTTAGCTAGTTACTTTAGTTCACTGATTTAGACCTGGGTTTGCAGCTGTACATTGTCACATTTAGCTGTATTTTTATAAACAATTCCAGTAAAGGGGAGCAGCACTACCTGTATGTGTTGATGTTGATAATGGACATATTTCTTTAGCAGCAAGGTTAGTTTATCCAATTCTGACCCCTTCTTTCCTGCTTCCCCCTCCCCCGGCTGCTGTTCCCACCCTGTGCCATCCCTTCTGTTGTGCTGGCACAACTGCTGGTAGAGCTGTGTGAAAAGTAAGATCAAGGAACTGAACTAGATTAAAAGAACTGTACTAAAAATTTTAATTTGAGGTCATAGTGAATATGTTTTGTATTTCATTAGACTGATATTAAAAATTGTCCTTTATAACTTTCTCTGCTTTGTATGGCTTTTAATACTAGAAAAATGTACAGAGTAAAATCATCTAAAATATAATTGTGTCTCAGTTTACCTTGCAAATAGTTTTCTTATAAAGTACTAGTTTACCATAAGTCTGACTCGAGGAATTATTTCAAATATAAGAAGTAAAACAGTTTTAAGGCTAACATTTCACACACTGCTTCATATAGTCCTTGTGACTGAAACCATCATTATTACTAGTTATTCTTGTTATCCAGGCAAATATTTAATTAATTCCTTAAGCTGTGTGTCTGGGCTCCAATGACTCCTACATTTCCACAGCCCTCTTGTACACAGCAGTGGGGAAAAAAGTCACCTGCAAATTTTTCTACTTGCTTTTCACTTTGTTTGAAAATCCTTAATGAAAGAGTATGTGATTTTCTATAGAATACTGAGATTCTTTGGCAGTTACTGTTTCCATGGCGGAAGCCAACTATTTCACCTTATTCTTTTATTTCTGGTTCAGAAACACAATTTTGATCTGTGACCATTCTTTGCTTCTTTTCCAGACAACTCTTGTCAAAAACTTTTGGAAATAAAATGTTCACATTTACTGACTTATACATTTGCTCAAAATGATTCTTTTTTTCTTTTTTGACAAACCATACTGATTAAATCTGACCATGTATTTTACAAACCTATTTGTGTTCCTTGTTTTTATCTCTGCTCCAATGGGTTTACCCTGCTCTGTGCTAATAGATCTTCTTCCTATTGGAGATGCACCTCACACCTGTTCCTTAAGCTACATAATTTCTTACTATCAATGTTCACTGGCATGTTCTTTTTGACCACAGGACAAGGAAAGGTGGCATGAGAAATGACACCCAAGTGCAGTAAGGATATCCCTAAGCCAGAACAGAGTTCAAAAGAAGAAAAGATGATGAAATAGAGAGTTCCACAAAAGCTTTGTTTCTCCTCACAAACACAGAAATTAAGTTAGGTGAGGCAGATGAGGATGAGCAAAGGATTCCAGGAAGAAAAATTCTTCAGTCTTTCTTCATCCAAAATGTGAGAGAAGGTTGGAGCTGGAAGTTATAATCCTGACAGACATTGAAGTCTTTCAGTTCACTCCTCATTCTCCTCTGATGTACATCTAGGTAGGTGTACTTTAAAGGCACTTAACAGCCTTTGAAATTTAGGAACTCTTTAAACAACAGAGAATTGATGAATAGCTGCAGATGAATTAATAACATTAAAAAATGCAGCGCAAGTAGAAATGGCAACTAATATGAATGCATGTGTACAGATCAGTTTCTTTACATTTTGTCAAAATGTAACCAGAATGAGTATATGTTATGATAACTCATAAAAAATTATGTAACTTTTAACTATGCAATGTATAAATTCTCAGTTAATTTGTAACATATCTGGATGGAAAATAAGATTATTTTTTTAAACAGTCAAATTACTTGCCCTAATCTTCTACTGTCATAGATCACACAGAGTTCTAGCAATATGGATGCTTTCTGGTTCCATCCTTCCTTTTTGAAAACTATTTGGGAAAATAAAGCTTTATTATTACTGCAATTCACATCATTATGCATAGTTAAGAGTTTATCAATTGTTTTAGTTAGAAGGCAGTGAGATTTCCAGATAGATATTATGTCACCTGCCTAAAACCAACAGTTTACCTTACACTCAGTAATACATTACTCTGAGTAGTTAAGTTCATAAAGAAGTAAGGGAAAGTGAAAAATAATATATAATTCAGTGAAGCACTTAGGCCAAAGCCAAAGTCCCGTTGAAATCAATGAAATTTTGACACATGATTGAGTGCTTTGCTGAAGGGAGCTTGAGTTAACAAGAGCAGCTTCAGAACATTAAAGAATAAAGCACAGGCAAAATGCAAAAACTCTCTAAGTACATCCCTTAGGTTTCTTCCTTTCTCTTCTTCCAATTGTTAAGCTCGTATCAATCTCAGCCATCAGAAATGGACTTCAAAGAGACTTTAATTGCATGGAAAGGGTGGAATAGAGTATTTTCCTTGTTATATGCAATGCCACTATCTACACCTGCTACACATTTTCAAATTAGTTAATGTCACTAATACTTTAATACTGTATTTACTACCTGAAAGCCGCTGTTGAGTAGTATGTTTTCATTTTTGCTGCTTCTTAGCTAAATACTGTGCACAAAGTCAGTCTGTGTATTTTATTCTTTCCTAACTTACCCTCTTTTCTTGTTTGTTTTCACTTCATCCTCAGCAGATGACCCTGTGAGCTGGTCTTCTCTCACCCTGATTTTAGAGCACATGTATGCCTTTCGGTTATTAAAAGCCTTGCTGTAGAGCCATGTAGTCACACTAAGGCTGACCAAAGAGATGAACTTCTGTTATCATATTGATAGAAGGGTGTGTTTGGATTGATTGATTTGTGTGTGAAAGGGAGTACAGGAGGTATGCCAGTGTGATGGTCCTGGTCACTGGAAGCATATCAACATGAACTGCTTAGATTTTCTCATTTGGCTTTGATACCATTGAAGCATTGTTCTGATTTATTTCCTTTCATGTATATTATCCTGAAATATTAATGTATTTTGCTTAATAGTTCATAACATAGCCTGTTCTTAATTTTTTATAAAAGTAAAGAGTTTAAATCCTGTTAGGAAGAAGAAAATTTCTTAGACAGTGTGTAATATATTAAACAGTTTTCAGCAGATGGGAGAGAAAAGGATGAAGCTCAACAAGGGATTTTAGTAGATTTCTTCTGTAGATCTTAATGGCACTAGAAACTGGTTCTTGCTAAGGACAATTTCTGCCTTTCAGTTATGGCAGCTTAAAAACTTGTCTCTGTGCCAAAAAAAAAAACGGGCAGGGAGCTTTTGGAGATTAGCCCCTTTCATTTGGTAATTTTAAATGTGCTTCTGACTTAAACATTTACATCACTTTAGTAACATAAAGGGACCTTAGAATAGGAGTAAATTGCAGCCATCTTAAATTTGCCCTCAACGTGACCTCCCTCACCCATACACTGTAAGAGTTGTGGAAAGGGCTTTTGTGCACTGAAGGTCTTTTAAGTGGCTCCTATCAGGCTGTCCAAGGACTTGTTGTTACTTAGAAGCTTATAAAATGTGGCTATAAATGATGTAAAACTGGGTGCTACTATCTGTTTTACACCATATAAAAATTGATGTGAAAATGGGATTTAAGTCACAATTTTAAAATTTCACCTTTAAAAAAATTATAATTGAATGTTTATCCCCTTCTGTTCTAAGATTTGTAATTATATAGGAATATTGGTTTTTTGTTGTAAAATAGTTAACAATGAGGTAACTTAAGTCTGCCATACTCTTATTTTTCATTCCTTTTTTGATTGTCTCAAAACAGAAAGAGAATTTGGAGAGACAGCCAAACTCTGGCATTTTTAAATGTCTTCAGGTTAACCAAATAAATCCAGTGCATACAATTGAAAATAAAGCCATATGGCACAAAAGTATCCTCCTACGAGAAATGGATACGTGGTTTTAGTACCCATATATGCACAAGACAGAGCACATAATAAACTTATCCATCCTGCTTTTAACTCTGACAACAAAATGTGAGAAGTAATGTCAGTTTTGTTGTTAACACTAGAAATACATTTTGATAACACACCTTGTCTTTAACAGTACTCACCCTAGGAGGAGTTGTAGCAGAATGCATACTTAACAGAAACTGTTTCTGCTTGACAACAAAGCAGTACTCCCAAACTGACAAAAGTAGCACAGGATGCTGTGAAAACCAGAGGCGAGGGAGCAGCCCTCTGGGTCAGAGCTAAAGATTACAGAACTAAGTGAGAGGCTTTGTGTCTCATTTGTGATGGGCATTGGAACAGATAAGGGAAAACATTGATAATTCATAATAATAGAGCTGTGTCTTTAAATACACAAGCTGATGCCTAACTCATCTTAATAGATTTGTCAAGAGTTATTGGATATTATTTTATTACATGTATAAATCCAAGGTCAGCCAGAACAGTAAATATATACATTGTGTTATCATGGAACTGTTTATTGTAGTACTCATGCTGTGATGCTAAAGGACATAGGAGGAGATAAGTGAAAAGCGTATCTTGGAGTAATGTTTCCAGAAACCAGATTACATATTATTGATCAGGCCAGTAATAGATAAATCCCTTGCTTTTGTTTGTCAGGCTTATTTTTTAATTAAATTGCAGAGAGATATTATTTTTTCAATCATTTAACTAGGATTTTGTAATATAGTTGGCAAATGGAGATGGGAAGTAGGTAGATCAACATGTGTGCTTTTTTCTGCAAAAGATCTAAGCCCCGATTTCTGACCCATTACCAGTGAAAATCTCATCTCAATCTCTTAAGCGAAGTAATACCACCACAAAAAAGACTGGATGTCATCTATTGGGCTGGAGTTCAGTGCTGGGAGACAGGATGGCCTGTCACAGCTGTTTGCAAAAATTGTTGTGCTACTGATCATGACAAGTCTCTGATGAAGACCTATCTAAAACTGGAAAAGTAGAACTGAGGGTCCCATGCTGTCTAATGCACTGGTGGAGATGGTTGAGGCCAGGACAGGGGTAGCGGAATCTTGAAGTTCTGGTGGTAGTGATCCTCAGAAAGCTGGGTGCTGGAGTATAGCATCGCAGTACAGCTGAAAAATGGTGATATGGAGAGGCTACGCTGGGCCCCTTAGCAAAGGGAAAGGAATGGACAGGAGGTACTTCCACAAAATTGTGTGACATGGTTTATTTAGTGATTTTTGGTTTTGCTGCTGCTCCCTGTTATAAGCAATAAATTAACACAGTTACGCTGCTGGAGAGATTATGTAAAGACTTCTATGACAAAATGGCTCTTACTGAGATCGCAAAGTCTTTGAAACAGAAACTTTTAGTTTTGTAATTTCTATTACCCCAGGAATAATCATTCAGTTCTTGTTCTGTAGGATTAGTTTGATGGAAGTTTACATCCAAGTTCAAAGGTAGGTGCTGTACTTAATGCAGACAGGGACTTAATTTATTTTATTAAATTGACCTGTTAGAAATGCAGTTTTGAAATAAAAAAAAAAAGTGAGGCTTCATAGAAGTGTAATTTTTGATAACTTGTATTACAATCTCTAGTATCTTCAACTCAGTACAGATTTACAGCTGAGTTCCAATTGGAAATTGGTATTGATTGATTACGTTGCTCATTTAACATTCCAGCATGCTGCAACGATAATGCAAGAGACCGTGATAAAATGGGATGTGATCTATCAGGACATGACCGATGGGATGAGAGCAGAACGCTGGGTTTGCTGGTAGTGCTGTGCAACAGCTCAGATTGGCATCTTATGTGCTTTGATTGTTCATTTCATTTTACTGTCATCCTACTGAGTTGAACATTTTAAAAGACAACGGTGTTTTCCCATCTGTAAGTCATGGAAAGACAGATGGATGTGGAGAATCTCCACCTACAGCTCCTTGACTGAATGCCACTGCCCACTTAGTGGTAGAGAAATCTCTTCTGGAAAATTATAATGTCTTTAAATATATTGTATTGTGACATTCTTTTTTAATATGGGAACTTACAGATATTTTTAATTCTTTTTTTAATGAGTACAAGTAAAACAAACTGGTTCTTATCAACATAGCTGCCATATTATAAACACTGCTTCTGTTACACTGAAGTTAATCCCCAGTCCTGTTACAAGAAACTCATCCTTATTAAAGCAACATTAAGAGCTTCTTTTTATTGATCTGCTCCTTTCACTTAATGATAGGAACTTACTGATGTTTTAATAATAACCTTGCAAGCTTTATCTCATTTTACTTCAATGTGTGTTACAGATAGATGCTATGGAAACTAACTTAGCATAAACATTTTGCAGATGTCTTTAAAGGTTAAGGAAAAAAAGGTTTAGTTGCACTGCATGTTAACAAAGATGGCTGAAAAACTGCAAGATAAAAGAGAGCCTCGAGTATGAACATCAAAGAATTGTTAATGACAAGAAATACCATTAGGGTTAGCATCCCTTTTGTTTCAGCCCCCTCACACCTGCAGTGTGTTGCAGATTCTGTCTTTGTTGGCACATCTGAATTACTTCCATTAGCATTTATAGAAAAGTGGCTGCAAAACAACAGAAATGTACTCCTGGTTTCTCTGTTGCTCCAAAAAAGTCAGATATTAGGTTCTCTGTGGGTTTCCTTCAAGGTACAGTATCTTATTGTAAAGGAGACTATAGAGCCAGGATTCCGTTGATTGCAAATGAGCTAGATTGAAAGGAGAGGGGAGCTTTTGATACTGCTAGAGAACTAATATAAGCAACTACAAGAAGCACACATAAGAAGCTCAGACATCAGCAATAGCAAAATCAGAGCGTGAAATTCAGATTAGCCCTCCACAGGCTGTGAGAGGGAGGGGGTATTGGAAGACTTGGCATGGCTAAAGGTGTAACCTGTTTCATTTGGCCCCTGAAAATTTTTAACAGATGGTGGGACCAGCTGTCTTTTTCAGCCATTTAATAAACTCTTCGGTGGTAACAGTTTGGGAAGTGGGGGGTTTTGAGTTTTAGGCCAGAGGAAAAAATAAAGAAATCTGTCCCAATTGTCTTTGCCAAATAGAGAAGTCTGGAAACATTATGGGAAGTTAAAGTGAAAAATCTAATTGATGATACTGTCCTGATTATACATTTCAGCAGAAGAGAAAAAAAGAACTGCCTATGCCCAAGTGGACCAGTGCATTAAAAAAAATGCCTATTATGTTGTTATCTTTATCTGTCATTTTAATTTCAGCTCTTGCAAAGAGGCACATAATGAGAAATTTTAAATGAACTGTAGAACAAGAAACTGTCTTACTTTTTGAGACATGATACTATGTTAAAGAAACAGGCAGGGCAATCTCCTATATTAAAAATGAAAAATACCTTTTGGATAAGATTAGGTTTACACAGTGTGCCTAGGTGAGTACAGCAGTCACTGAGCTTGCATATCACAGTGTTATAAAATGACAGTAAAATGCTGTTTGAAAAACATAGTGTGTTGAGCCTCCAATAAAAGCCTTAGTGATATGTGGGATTTTATTTATTATGAAAGTTTACCCAAAAAAAATTCACTGCAACTGTATTTCTTCAGTTAAATTAATTTTTTTTTAAATTAACATTTCCAACACAACACTTAAATGGCAACTCTCAATTATATGAGATGTTTTATTTAAAAAGCATGTCTAGTGTCTTTGAACAGAACAGTTCTTTTTGCACATTTACATGCTACCCAGCTGAGCAGCCAACCCTTCCATTTGACAAGGGCTTTGTTCTGCCTACAGGCCTATTATAAGCCCTAGATTGTTTGCCCTTAATAAATTGCAACAATAAGACAGAAACCTCTTTCCGGTTAAGAGAAATAAAACATGTTGCCTACATAGCAAAGCATATGAAGTTTAATAATGACAACAGAAACATATCTACTAAATCTCATTTGCTTTGCTCCCGGATCACTACGGTTAAGATAGCACAAAAAGGTTAGCATCTTTCCATGCATCAAACAAAAGATTAAAGAAAACAAGAGCAGGGCAAAACAACTCTAGCTACAGAATGTTTTTTTCTTCACAATATAAAATCATACAGAAGGCTGTGTAAAGAGACTAGTGGGAGCTAAACAGAAAGAAATATGAACATGATTAAATGTAGAGCAAAAAAATGTTTTTAACTGAAACAAAGCGTGATTTCATATTATCAAGAGGAAGAAAAGAGTGCAAATTATTTAAATTGAAGAATTTATACTACTCTCCAATGTGTTGGTGTGTGTTTGCTTGTGTGTGCCTTTCAGGCCCTCCTCTGAAACACAAAGCCCTACCAGTTTTGCTTTTGTAGCAGCTAGCGGGCATTCTTCTGTGGCTCAAGTGTTGGTGGAGAACTTGTGATCTTAAACCAAATTGTTAAGCCCTGTTTCTGAGGCCCCATTGGTAACATTCAGCTGTCAGCTGTGTTGTGTTTGCTGAGATTGTTAGAGATGGCTACCTTTGTTGAACCTAGATCTGCATGGTTTTTACACTTAAGCTGGAAATTCCCAATGATTTTTAGAGTATATCTGCAAATTATGGAGAAAATAGGAGGACAGCATTCTGGACTCCCTGTGCAACAATACAATTGAAGAAGGTGAGCATACCTGTTATTAAACCATTAGGTATAAGCAATTGGAAAGAGTTTCCTCTACTAGAAACTCATTAGTAACTCAATACAGTGCTTTCAGAAAGAAATTCCAGTCTCTGTTCCATTTATAGTTTACTTTTTTTTTTTTTTTTTAATTTGCACATGGAAGTTCTGAGAATATAAGTATTTCTTTCCTTTGATTCTAAGAGAAGTACATACGCCTAGTACTTGAAAATGTTGCTGACAGACTAGAAGTGATACAAACTTTCAAAGCAAATACAGTGTTTATGACAGGTATTGATTTGACTGAATTAAAGGCTACTTTCTTTTAAGGTATTTTTGAGCTATGGATAATACTCTGAGGATTATTAGGTATTTTCTTGGGAAATTTCATTATTTCCTACTGAAATTTCTGTTGCCATTACTTCTGCTCAGTCACAGCATGCAGGAAACATGGTCATGGTTTTTCTCTCTGTCTTCCTTTGTGTTAAAAGAATTAGAGGTGGATTCTTCATTGTCTCTGCCACAGTGAGAAGGTGCCAGTTTCATTGCTTCTTTCAACTGCTGCATGGAACCAAATGGAGAGCACATAATTTGTTGTTTCTGAGAGGGCAAAGCTTTCTTGTTTCACCCTCTGGCTTCCTACAGTGCTAATCTCTGTTGTATCCAATTTCTGGGTGACACTTGGAAGAGAACTTTCAAAGGATGGACATGAAGAGAGAAGTGTTAATAGTCTCTCATAAGGGAATTAATGGAATTGGGAACAATGGAGTAGAAAACTTCTATGAGAGAGACTTAGAAGAAAAGAGAGGAAGCTACTTGAGACAAGAAGAAAAAAGACATGAACTGTTAGGTTTCGTGGCAGAGGCAACCTTTAGTAAGTTTTGAAGATTTTTCTCATCATATACTATAATAAAGCATTAAATCATCTTGCAGAGTGTCTAAAAATGTATGTAACACGTATAGTAGAAAATCCCTTTAAGTTGCTTTGGAAGTTTCTTGAGAAGCCAAGTGGTATGGTTACTGCAACTACTAATAGGTTTGTTTAGAACAAAATTACAAACGGACTAGTAATTTGAATTACAAAAGTAAAGGCAAATAAAATGTTCCAGGTATAAAATTCCTACCTTTTCTACAGTAGGAAATTGCTGTAATGCTGCAATCTGTATCTTGAGATCTGGTTCCTCTTTCAAAGATCAGGAAAAAGAAAAACTTCAATTTTTGATGGTTCAAAGTAAAACTTTTTTTTTTCTAGGCCTGCAGTACTTCATCAGTATCAGGTTTTTAAAGGATTATTTTATAATCATTATCTTATATCTTACTGCAAGCTTTGGAAAAAGACTTTCTGTCAAGTTTACAGAAAATATCAGCACAAGAAAAAAAAATCTGGAATTAATATTTTTCAAAAATAGTAATTGTTTGGTATGCTAGAAATTTAGTAGTTTTAAGTTCAGAAAGACTACCAAGCAGGTGATAAAAATCATAAGTAGGTGATATATTGTATATATTATCAGCAAATGTTTCTCCAGGTGTCTCTCTATATATATGCTACTAGATAGTGTGATGTAAATATCTTTTCTTTGATTTATCCATCATTTTTATAAGCATATTGAAGCAAAAATAGTGGTAATCCTTCATCTGAGGAGATTTTCCTTTCTTTTCTTCATTGTGGGAATGATGTAGTCTAAAAATAACTTACTTTTCCCCTTTTACTGGGGTTCATTATATTGCAAGAAATTATTTGCTTCTTTAGACAAACTGCACAGAGATGGATATCTCTAACATATATTTAAGTTTTCATCTTCAAATGAAACAGAGTAAGGGATATCAGAAAAATACCCAAGCATCAAAATATATCACTTTGATTTTTCCAAATCAGTCTTGTAAAAACCCTTGTTTCTCTCAAATATCTAAATATAGATACTATTATTTTCTCCGTAAGTAAAGATCTCAGATGTTTACAGCCCGTTTACCGTTAAATACATAATCTGTCTGCTCATCCAGACTAAATCTGGGTACTTCCATTAAAATCACACTGGTTTTGGTTTTGACAAAATAATTAATCAGTAGCTGGAAAATAATGTTTACCAATAGCTCACATACACTCTTGAGAGGCAGGAATACAAACTCGTTCTCAATACCCTTATGAGTCTTCATTTAGCTCTTTGTATATCAGAGTATATTGATAAAGGACAGCAACAAAACCTGGGCTGAAACTTAGGACATTGAGGAAGGATGCTGAACAAGGGTTAGACAGAAATAATTGTCCCCATCCTCTAAATTGTTCTGAATGGTCAAGAGCGAAAAATACCCCAAACTTCTATTCCTCTTTTGTACTCTCCAGACTTCCATTATGTGAACATGGGTTACCTCATAAATAATGCCTGTAAGATTATTCGAGGTAACCAGCCAAACGTGCATCAACAAGTTGCTGGTAAGGGAAAAAAACAGTGTCCCAAAACTTAGCTGGCCCAGCAATACAGTTGTGTGTTTATGCCTCATGTATTTGCAGAGCATCAGATTCACTCTGTTGGATTATATACAGTAGTAGAAGGATTCACTGGAAAAAGTTGGTGGAACACTGACTGAGGGGAGGAGAAAACTGGCATAGAAAGAAGGTCTACTGGAGGTGGAGGAAAATTAGCTCTTCTAACTGCTCCCATGTGTGAGATCAAGGAAATACAGATGATAGCGTTACTTAATTCCCAAAGCTGTTTCAGGAGCAAAGCTTGCAGATCTGTCTGCAGGGGAGGTCATCACCACTGAGAGTGGTTGTTTTGATGAGTGGCAAGTGAAACTAGCGCCTTGGGTAGAATCCTGTAGTGAAGAGTTTGCTAAAGCAGAGAAAGGATGGGCTGTAAAAGTAAGCAAGTATCTAGTTATTTCTGCTCAGTATGCTCAGTGTTAGAGTTATAGAAGCACATCTGGTTGTTAAGTACAGCCCACCTAATGTGTATTGTCTTTGTAAAGCAAAGGTGTTGGGCTCTGTTTTTTTACTTACCATATGCTCTAATCACTGTCCACCAAGAAGAGTAGAAATATAGGTGTCATGGGTGTGTTGGCTCATTGCTTTATTTGCATAGCTTGCATGTTTGTCTCCTCATTGTCTCCACAGTCTCATTGTTGCCTCTCTGCATGTCCAAGGTTATCTGGGTTTTACTCTGTCTTTACTCTATCTGAAAGATCAACTACTGCTCATAATTCAAAAGTTGCTAAAAGAGTGTACAAGTGTCGGAAGAGACTGATGTGCAATCAGGGGGATGGGAGTGCTATAGAAAAGAGTTTGGATTTTGCAAGGGAGATGAGGTGGAACATGGTATTATTTGGTCCCCAGTTGTATGGTTCTGCTCATCAGTCCAACTCCCTGCTCTTCAGTAGGGCTGGTATATGACATAGAACAAGGTATGTGATCCCCTGTGTTGCCTTTGATATAAAAGCAATAATAACATAGTACATCTTTATAGAGGAGTTGTGAAGATAAATGCTTTAAAGATGATGTGCTCAAAGTGGCTAAAGCTCCTCCCAGTACACTCACTGCAGTTTGACCACCTTCCTACTCAGGATTGTCACAAGATTTTGCTTGTTGATCCAATTTCTGTATTTCCACCCAGCTCAGCAGCTGCACTCCTGTTATTCAGAAAAATATTCCTCCCACACCTGGCTGGTATATCCTTACATACCCTGTCACTGGTAAACTTGCCAAGCTGACAGAAGTTTACAAAAAGAAGAAAGGGAAACAGTGTAGTTGCTTTTCTGGCTGGTGGCAGGAGAGAACAGGGAAGTGGAGACAAAGTTTCCACACCTTATCTAGGTTGAATGTATGTATGAGTAGAGTGTCAGAGGTGGCTGTATATGGCTGCATAGAGTGAAATGTTAGAGAACACCCCACAGAGATGAAAACAGCTTCAATCAATTGCTCAGGCTGAGCTGCTCCATTCATCTTGGTATTCTCATAATCAGTGTCGCCAGCATTAACGTGTAATTCCATGCTCATTCTTAGCTTCTCCAGTCAGCACTGATGCAGTGCTGTCTGCTTGGAGGTTACCTTTTCTTTTGCTTCTGACCCCTCCCACAATGCTGGCTTACATTCAGACATCTGACCAGTAGTGTTAGTTCAGTCTGTGTAGCTCTGTTTCCTTTTTCCTACATTCCTCCTCTGCTGTTTTCCAGTTGTTGATGCTTTACTTGGAGCACTTCAGTTAGTATATAAATGATAGTGGAGAAGCATATACCAAAAGAAAGAACAAAGCTGACTAGATTGTGCTATTTCTAAGTATTTATAAGAAAATACTTGTCAGCGAGGGCTTGTCTGACTGGTAGAGCAACAGTAGGTAGAGGAAATTATTTGTTTTATAGGCAGTGTGATCAAAATCCCTGTGAAGGCTGTAACACAGAGAGCAGCAGTTGAATTGATGACCAGTGAGGCATATGGTATCTAAATTAAGAGCATAGGATCTCCCAGGAGGAGGAGGTCACCAGGGTATCAGAAGACTCAAGCAGAAAGTTCATTTTGTCTCTTCTCATATTAAATTCCTGAGATGAATGCTATACTAATTTGGAAAACTAGATGAAATTGGAGATGTAAGGCCTTCTCTTGAGTCTTTGCAGTAGAGTTTCATGTTTCCAAAAGCTATGCACATTGCTAGAACTACCTCTAGACTCACTGTGTACATCTCTAAAACTTGATTTAGAGGGATTTTGATTACTGTGTTCTCTTGTAAACAGTCTTACTTCTAGAATGCAAATTACCTTACCCTTAATGAGAACAGGCAGCAGAAATTCATAAATCAACTGATAACTGTATCTCATTAAAGAGAATCATTGGCACTGTAGAGCAGCTTGTTTCTGAATCACTCCATGTGCCAAGTGCACTTAGCGTGTGTAGCAATGGAAGTAGAAAAAAGTAGTAAATCATGAGCCCAATTCAGTTTTTCTAGGCATCTATTCCATTGCCTTCTGTAAGAATCTTGACAGAATATTATTTTTCAGCCCCATACTCTTGTGCATTGATAAGAATGATAGCATTTTATAAAGTTAGTCTGATGACAGATGAAATTGCATGACTTGGCGTTTGGATTTTTCTCCAAGCTTTCTTTTTAAGACAAAACATTTGGAAAATAGTTCTTTGTGGTTTAGTGTGACCTCCTAGAGAAGCAGTCAGTGGTTTTCAGTCACAGATTTCTGTATCACTTGGTCATTGGAGTCCCAGCACTGCAGCGTCATAGTCTCATTCTTATTTTCAGGCATAAGAATTAGAATACGTTTCCACTTTGTTGCAGTATCTGTGCTTTGCCATGGACTCTTCTCTCTTTCATATGTAATATGTGATTCTCTCAGCACAATGCCAGTAGAATATGCAAGCTTTCTTCGTGTAGTAGGAAAATAGGAATGTGATATTTACTGAGGGAGAAAAGCCAAAAAATGTAACCATTTGAAGAACTTCTCTTTTTTTCTCCCTCTGTCTCAGAGGTTCCAGAAGTGTGAGAAAAATGATACTGTTCGTTAGACTGGTTCATGAGTCATGGCCATGCTGACACACTCATCTTTGAGGAGAATATCCTTTCTCCTCATCTTCTCCTGGGTTCTCAAGCAGCTGGTCAAGCTGTTTGTCCCTGAGCAATAGGAGCTGATTGAAGACTGAAGTGAAATGTGATTTATTCCCAGATTAGGTTGTTTGATTTGATTTGGCATGGCCAGCCAGCCAGCAGGAGGTACATGCCTCAACCAGTACTCCTGAGGTTTCAGCTGAGCTGGGGTAAGTTGTTTAAGTGTTTGGTGAGGAGCAGCCTCATAATCTATGTGCAGAACTGAGGCAAGGAGCTCCTCTTTTCAAGCCTGGAGCAGTTGTGTGTATGGCAAGGGTCATTCCCCTTGTAAAGAAGGGGAAGGAAGCTGACTCTAGTGTGTAAGAGTATGGTTAGAATGACTTTACCTTTTTATAGTTCTGTGAGGATGGAAAGCATAATAAAAATATTGTATATTTGAAATACATTTGAAATAATTTTATTGATGGTATTTTTATTTTCAGAATTGGAGGGAGGCAAATTTATATTTGGGTACTTCATGTAATTTATGCATTTAACTATTTATGTATTATTCTGCATCACTTCAGGCATCAATTTATGATATGACACAGAAACATACTGTACACTGCTTTCCTGAAAGGACTTTTCTGCCAGTATATTAGAACAGTGTTCAGCTAGAGAGAGAAAAGTCATTTCAGAATTGTAATTGAAGTTTGCCCGAATCTTTCACGGGATCCTGAGCCTCTGGTGGCAGTCAAGAAGACTGGCATTTTAAAAAAACAAACATCTCAATGTAGAAATCTATTTTTTCCAGGTCCCTTTCAGAAACTCTCCCCCTGTTGGGGGCACTCACCTATCATAGTTTATAGGCTGCCTTTCACTAATATGTATGTATTACTGGAAACACCTACCTCAAAAGCATTATACAGGGAGGGTCTTCAGATTCTCTCCCATAGCTGAAAACAGTTTCTCTTACCTGAGACACCTTTAATGGCAGTCATGTACTGCATCTGTGTCCCTGTTTTGACCCTCACAATCCAACTACTGGGCTTTTTCTTCACATCTCTATTTTTTTCCCCCGGCTAAAGTGGAGTTGTTGAAGAGTTTGTATAGAGCACTTGCCTTTTATAATAAAGATGATGGACATTTTTATATGTTCTTGTTCAGTAGTCCTTGAAGAATGGGTTATTTTAAAAGTGATTCTCAAAATATTGAAAAATACTGCCATTAGAAAATACTATTTTCTCTACCAAAAGGTTCTAAAATTACAGCAAGAATTCATTAAGTAACAGGTGTATTTTTACAGTGTTGGATTAATCCATTCAGCCGAATCAATAGCAATGTGGCAGCCGTGTGATCATCCAGTATTTATGTGTAGATTAAACAATGATCTTTCTGGATAAACTTTGTGCCTTTTCCAGTTCTAACACAGTATAGACATAGACAGCTGTTTAATTTTTCAATAAATATACTAAGTAACTAAAATTAATTATCATGAGACCAAATTTTTAGATAATATACTCTCTGTAGTTAAGAGGAAGCAAATAACAATTTAATCACCTTTTCATTCTATACTGAGTAATTGCAATGCAAAAAAAAAAAAGCTGTATGTATCTGTAGTCATAAAATTAAAAGTTCCCATGCAGTCTTCCCCAAACAAATGCATTCCATCAGAAATACAGAGACTTTTTTTACCTAATGTTTCCCCAAATGAGAGGACAAGCAGGGTGCACACAGCAGATCCTTTTCAGCTGCTCACCAGAGTCTTGGCTTGCTTTCCGTTTTGTAGAAGTCCATTTCTAGCTATTAGAGTTGTGATGAAAATGTAGCCATGGATGCCAGAGGCAGAAAGGCATTTCCAGAGAATTTGAAATGATCATTTTGAACTAGAAGTGTCCCAGGCATTCCAAGTAGAGCCAAGAATAGCACTTTCAATATTGTTATGATTAAGAGTCTGATTCTTTTTTAAAGTATGGAAGCAAGGGAAGGAAGTATATCCAAAAGTGTTCACCAATGTTCACCAAGACAGGAGGAAGAGTCACAAAGGGTCAACCCAGGATGGAGCAGAAGATGAATACATGAAGATACTTAAACCTTTGACAACAGGTTTATGAGGCATAAAACTTGTTCTACTTCTCAAAAAGGGCAGCTCAGCTTTCTGAAGTTTGGGAAATCCTCTATTAATCTTTGTCAAATCCACACCTAGAATGGGAAATGTTGAGGCAAGCCTTTAAATCCTAAATATGCCTTTACATGTGCCGATCTTGTCTAGGGTTTTGTGTTTCTCCCTTATGCACAGAAAAAAGCAGGAGATACCGTAGCAGTTTTTAATGTTTATTTTATTTTCATCTACTGATGTTCAAATTACACTGTGTGAACTGGTGATTCCTCTTCTTATGCCAGTCATGTTGTCTACTGTAAAAATGTGAATATGCAGAAATAAATAAAAATAGTATTAATGGCATAAAGCTCAGAACTGTTGGCAGTGTATCCACACATGTTTGAAGCTGTATACCTAGGGTAATTTAACTTCTGCTGAAACTTCTTGCTGTTGTGGATGGGTGGTTTCTGTTAGTACATCTTTAAACCAGAAAGAATGAGGGATGGTGTGAAGACACTGCCTTCTGGAACAAGCTTATTAAAGCTTTTTCAGGTTTAAATTTTGCCACCTCTTATGGACAACTTGACTAGGAGGCTTGGCTGAATGTTAATGCAGCTGTTCACTTAAAAATGATCCTGCTTGTCATTCTTTGTCACAACTGCTAAAGAACAGTATTTCATTGAAAGCAACCCAGGAACCCCAAGTTGTGGATAGGCAGGTGGCCAGAGCCCAGCCAGGCTTCCAGGGTTGTTCATGGCTATGCTGGAAGAGCTGAGGAACTGGGGTGATCACAGGAGGGACTGGTGGGGGTCATGGCAGGTGACTGCGAATGTCTTTGGAGGGACTGTGAATGTCATGAGAGAACCTGGCTGTGACAGTGTGAGCTGTCACTGGGACAAGTTTTGGGGTCGGCTCCAGGATGAGGTACTTGGGACCCAGAAGTCAGAGGCACAGCAGAAACCATGGAGGGTACCACTGGCATGCAAGCTGCTGTTATTCCCAAGTATGCTACCTGCATTCAAACCAAGGTCCACAGAGCCCAGCCGCTCTGGGATACCTGAATTTGAAAAATCCTGATTTTTAAGACGCCTATCTAAGAAATGGTGATGGTGATGCGTGATTTACATCCACTGTGTTTAAATCTACGGTAGCCATCCAGCCCAGTGCAGCCTGAGCCCCTCCGACCCCGGAGGCGGTAGGGGTCTCGCCGCCTGCCGTAGCAGGCAGGGTCCCGTGGAGGCAGCGGGACTGTGGGAGCCGTGCCCCTTGCGCCTCAGCCCCGTGCCTGGAGCAGTTCGGGCCGTTCGCATCCGGGCCGCCGTGCTGCTCCCGGCGCCGGAGCGGCGCTGCCGCTGCCTGCCCGGTGGGCCCAAGCGCCGCTCCGGCCCCTGCAGCCCCGCCGGTCGGGACCGGCCCCTCGGTCTGCGGGCCAAAGCTTCCCCCGGGGCTGTGCTTTTCAGTGCCGCTCTCCGAGCGGCCCCTGGCCCGGCTGCGCCGCCGGGAGCAACCCCCACGCCCCTGCCGGCGCCGCGCCGCCTCCCGCGCCGCAACTCATCTCTGGTGTCCCTTTGCTTTACGCTAGGACGTAGCGGCAGCCCATTTCTCATGGAAATAGTGCTTTGTGTAACTGAATTGACACTTGGCCTTGATACCTGTATCTCCTGATAACTGAAACAAATTTCTAAAATAAATATTGTACTTTGATCTTCCAGCCCTGCATTTTTAATGACAGCTCTGAACATCACTTCATTAAGAATACATTTCAGGAGACTGAAATGCTCCGAGTTTGAACACTAATTATTTGTACAGAAAATTATGACTGCAACGTTTCATTTTTCAGCCCATTGGTTTCTTCCAGAAATGAGAATTTATTCTTGATTTTTAAGTAATGTGCTTTCTTGGATGCAGATTTATGGCATTTGTGGTGTGGCAGCTGTATAGAAACTTAACCAGCTTTCCACTAACTCTTTTGTAACTTGACAAATCATTTTGGTTCGTCGAGCTATGCGGGGAAATACCGTACTTTAGAGAACGGAGGGAACCTCGGGGTGCTCAGTGTCTCCTGATCTACCTATCCACTCTCATTTCGTTTAGAAACATTGTTATGAGTATTCTTCTGACAATTACTAGGTAAAACGAATTAACAAAAATCGAGGTAGGGGTTATATCGGGCATCTCGCAGATCTCTGGGTTTGGCCTAAGTTTGGGGCTACAGAGGTTTAGGGACAACGCAAGTGCGAGCGCTGCCGTTTCGCTTGTCTGGCGGGTTATTGCTCCTCCAAGGAGCAGAGGTGCGGGTCGGGCTCCCCCCGTCGGGGTTCCCCCTCGGCTACCGCTGCCCTGGCTACAGCTTAGACTCGAGGGGACAACGAGTGCGCTGCTGCCCCGACGCGGGTCTAGTGGCGCGGCTGGAGCTTGGCAGCGAGTGAGGGGCACCCGGCGGGGGCGTGCGGGGCTGTGCCTGTGTGCGCGCCCTCCCGGCCCCGCTGTCCGTCTGGGCTCGCTGTGGTTCCCCGTTTGCCGCCATGTCCCGTGTGGACGCGGCGCAGCCCCCGGCGGATGGCGCATCGGCGGTACTGGGAGGTGTTCGTGTGTGGTGGATGGACGTGCCGGACCCATCGGCTCTGCACCCTTGCAGGCGGATGGGGAGCCCTATCGCCCACAACGTCACGCCCTGGTTGGGGCTGCTGCCGGGCCGCGGGGTCCTGCAGCAGCGGCGAACCTTGCCTCGATGCATCAGTGCGTGGTAAAACCGCTGGATGCGGGACCCTTGTCTTCCTGTTGCCAACCTGGTGAAGCGGTTACCTGGCACATGGGAAGAGCTTTGATATGGCTGCTGCGTAGTGTTACACGGGGTCGAGCTTTTATTTCTCCCCAGGACTCAATATGGAGCCGTGGGAGAGGACTTGGCACTTTAATCCCTTCAAAGAAACCGATCTAATTCAAGCCCTACAACTCTTGAAAGTCTTTGAGCGGACAGTGATTGTTTCCACAGGAAAGGCAGATAAAGATCTCTGTGTGCTGGCGTTTAAAGAGACTTCAGTGGCGGTGCGAATACAATTGAACCCAGCGACTGCGGGGAGGATCGAGTTACCTGTGCAAACAGCTCCGGAGGACCAGAGCCAGCCGGCATCTGCCCGAAAGCGCACCCCCACCTCCTCAAGACGGAGATGAACGTCCTGATTTGGTACCTGGCCAAGCAGGCCGGCGTTTGCGATGGCCTCGGAGCAGATGGGGAAGCGGGGAGGAGAGGAGCGCGTTTCCAGGGCCCCCGGCAGAGCGCGGAGCTGAGCGGGCCCGCGGAGAGGCGCGGGGCCCCGCCTGCCCCTCGCTGGGCGGCACATGCGAGGGGTCCCGCCAGCTCTGCAGCCCACTGAGCTCAGCAGCCGACGGTGGCGGCAAGCTGTGACCCAGATGTGCCTGGTGCTGGTTAGAGGGTCAATAGCCTCACACATGGTCGAACGGAAGGCAGGTTAGATCCTTCATACACACATGCGTATAGACATGTATAGACAGAGGCCGAAAGGTGCGGGATGAAGTAACAAAGCGCTCGGGGCCGACTTTGGCTTTGGGGCAGGAGGTGAGAGAGCGGGTGAGGCAGAGACCCCGTAGCAGCGTTCGTGCTCCCGAGGGGCGGCCCCGACCTGCACTACCCCCCGGCGCAAGACAGGCCGGCTCGGCGCGTCCGCCAAGAGAGACTCCGGTCTTCATTTAAAGAAATTACGTCTTTTACACCCGGCTCCCGCTAGGGAAGAGGAAACTTTTCCCTTCTTGTTTCCCGGCTGCCCAGTTTGTCGGTGTGTCTGTCTGAGAGAGCGCTTGCTGCTGGTGGCAGCCCGCCGCTCCTCCCCGGGCCCGGCTGGGCGCCCGGCCTGGCCCCGCGCCAGGCGGGGGCTCCCGGTAACAAGGGGGCAATGTCGACTGAGCGAAGTGAAACAAATCCCTCTACCAGAGGAGAAAATGCGCGGTTATTTGCGGAGTCATATCGAGGGCATACCCCTCAGCCTCGGGGGAAGGGCGGGCGGAGGGAGGGAGCGGGGAGGAACCACCGACAATTACTCCAGGGAAGTTTTACGGCTGGGATCGACCAGCCCCGATCAGGTGAACTAGCTCTGCTCTGTTACTTTGAGTCATTAAACACCATCAGAGGAATCTGGACGCAGATTCCTCGAGCGATAACAAAGACGCGTTGTCACTTTAGGGCTCTGCCACAAATTTAATTGCAAAAAAAAAAAAAAAAAAAGGAGGGGGGATCCAGTGTCTTGCACATCCAACGCGAGGGTCTCTAGGCGGTAAGGGGTCCTTTGATCAAGAAAATCCAATTATTTGTGTATATACATTTCCCACATAGTGATTACTTCATTAATTGTCCCGCCTTTATCTCCTCCCTTCCCATCCCCCCTAATAATCAGTTCTTTTATCCAGACCAACAAACACACCATAGGAGCTTTGTGGATTCAAAGGATTTGCTTTCGCTTCTGAAAGAGCCGCTATTCTTTGATGATTGGGTAGCGGCAAACTTCAAAGCCATAAATCTTCCCTCTGACTGGTTGGCGGCCCGGCAAAGTCCTTATCAAATTCTTGGAGGTGATCCTGGCGCAGTCAGACAGTCCGCGGAGATCGCGCAGCGCGGGGGGGTGGGACGCGCACGGAGGCGAAGAGATCAGAAGGAAAGGGAGAGAGAGGGGGAGAGAAAAGGAAACTGGGCAGCTTCTCGTCTTCCCCTCGGCGTCCTCATGCCTCAGCAGTGCCCCGGCGCCTTCCCTTCGCCCCGGGCGCAGTAGCCATGGCCGCGGTGGCTGTCCTCCGGAACGACTCCCTCCAGGCTTTCCTCCAGGTCAGTACCCGCGCCCGGTGTAGCTCGCACTGCGCCGAGTCTCGCGGTTGTGACCCGCATTGCGCGGGGGCAGCTGGCGTCAGCCGCTTCGCTCCCGGGGCTTTACTCGGCCGGCGGCCCGGAGAGGTAGGTGGGGATCCCCGCGGTGGTAGGAGGCCGGGCTCGGGCTTCTCGGGCTGGTAACTTCCCTCTCCTGCCAGCAGCCCGTCACTAACTCCAGGCAGTGCTCCGTGGCAAGGGGTATAGAGGGCGCGGGAGCTGCCTCCCTGCCCACAGCGGCTGTTTTCCTGGCCCAGGAGCGGCGGCGGGGCCGGCGGCACTGGCCGCAGGCGGGACCGGTCTCGGGGCGGGGCGGGGGGGCCGGGCCCGTCCTGCCCCCTGGGTGCGCATTGTTTACCGAAAGTTTACCGGCCGTGCGGGGAGCGGCGGGGCGGCCCAGCCGCGCACGGGCAGCGGCGCGGGAAGTTTCTCGCGGGCCGGTGTCGGCGAGAGGCGAGTAACGCGCTCTCTTCCCTCCTTCCCTTCTCCCCTCCCTCCCGTTCCTGCGCAGGACCGCACCCCCAGCGCCTCCCCAGACTTGGCCAAGCACTCGCCCCTGGCTCTTTTGGCCGCTACTTGTAGCCGGATCGGGCAGCCGGGAGCAGCGCCCTCGGATTTCCTGCCGGTCTCCTACGACCCGACGCTGGGATCCCCCTCCAGGATCTTCCACCCGTGGAGCGGCGAGATGCCAGCGCACTCCCCAGGAGGGCTGCCGCCGCCGCATCCCAGCTTGGGGTTGACCCCTCAGAAGAACCACCTGCAGCCCTCCTTCGGGGGCTCGCACGAACTGCCCCTCACCCCCCCGGCGGACCCCTCCTATCCCTACGAGTTCTCCCCCGTCAAGATGCTGCCCTCCTCCATGGCCGCCCTACCGTCCAGCTGCCCGCCCGCCTACGTCCCCTACGCCGCCCAGGCCGCCCTGCCGCCCGGGTACTCCAACCTGCTTCCGCCCGCCCAGCCCTGCCGGCAACTATCGCCCAACCCGCCGCCCGAGGACATCCCCTGGTGGAGCATCCAGCAGGCCAGCGCCCCGGGCGGTTGCGGCCACCGCTTCCCCGCGGCGGCGGCGCTGCCGCGGAGCCTGGTGCTGGGGCACTCGGACTTCGCTCAGTACCAGACGCAGATCGCCGCCCTACTGCAGACCAAGTCTCCCCTGGCGGCCACGGCCAGGAGGTGCCGCCGCTGCCGCTGCCCCAACTGCCAGTCGGCCGCGGGCAGCGCCCCAGAGGCGGAGCCGGGCAAGAAGAAGCAGCACATCTGCCACATCCCCGGCTGCGGCAAGGTGTACGGCAAGACCTCGCACCTGAAGGCGCACCTGCGCTGGCACACGGGCGAGCGGCCCTTCGTCTGCAACTGGCTTTTCTGCGGGAAGAGCTTCACCCGCTCCGACGAGCTGCAGCGGCACCTGCGGACTCACACGGGCGAGAAGCGCTTCGTCTGCCCCGAGTGCGGGAAGCGCTTCATGCGCAGCGACCACCTGGCCAAGCACGTCAAGACCCACCAGAACAAGAAGTTGAAGGCGGCGGCGGACGGCGTCAAGCGCGAGGACAGCCGCGACCTGTGACCGCCGGGACCGCCGGCGGGTGCTGCCTCTGCGGGCCGAGCCGAGCCGCGGCGGGACCCGGGCTGGGGGCGTTTCGCCGCCGGGGGCAGGGCGGCGGCGGCGGGGAGAGGGCGGCCGGCTCTCGGACTCTCGCCGGGCACGGCGAGCAGGAACCCCGTTGGGGGCGGCCTCCGCGGACCCTCAGGCCCGGGACTGGACGCTCATAGGGCCCCGGGGCCGTCCCGAGGTAGGCGCCCGGCCCGGCCTGGAGCGCGGCTGAGGGGAGGCCCCGGGCGCTGGGGCAAGAGCGGGGCAGGTCCGGTCCGGCCGCGGGGGTCGAGGCTTATAGACACCCGGGGGTGAGGTGGCAGCGTCGGTGTGGCCGTGCTGGGGCTCGGCCCTCGGTGCTTTCAGGGTAACAGACTGAAATTTTGTGTACAGGTTATTTAATAGTTACGTTTGAATACACGTGTTCCCCTCCGTCTTCTACCCCGCGCGGGGTCCAGCATGAGATGTTTCTGTAAAGCGACCCGCGACCGCAACGTGAAATAAACACGTTCACACCGGGGTCAGCAGGGACGGTCCCGCCGCGTCGGTCTCGTTTGATCCTTTCCCGGGTGCCCCGCGCGCGGCCGCCGCCTTCCCGCCGCTTCCCGCTGAGGCGGCGGGCCGGGTCCGGCTCCATCGCGGCGGCCGAGCGGAGCTCAGCGCACGGTGACCCGAGAGCTGCTCATGGTAAACACCTTTAAACTCCCGGGAGCTGCTTCGGACGGGTGTGCCTGTTGGCTTTGGTTGGTGGGTTGGGTTTGGGTTCTTGGGTTTTTAAAATAATATTTAATATTTTGTTTCCTATTCATGAAGCTGAGATAAAAAAGAGAAATGCGTGGTGCCAGTACTGGGAATGAACATATGGGTCAAGTTCTACAGAGTGGGATATATATTCCTGCAGAAGTGGGCAGCAGTCAGTGTTAGTGATGCCCCTTCTCAGACAGGTCCACGCCGTAGGGCCAGCCCCAAACAGCCATTCCCAGCCTAAGTTGTCTGTGGCACAGCAGAGCCAAAACATACTCCCCGTATGTTAACTTCCTGTAAAACTGCAGAATTTAGGGGCTGAGATACGTTACTCTGCCAGTACAACAAAATGGCAGTCACTGTCCTGCAGAGGGGAAGATACTTGGCACAAAACTGTTTAAAAGTACCTGGTAGATTGTGATAGCCTTTAGGGTTTCTTATCTCTCACTGGGCATCATGTAAGTATGAGTTTAGGCATATTTATTTTAAAATAATAACCTTTCTTACTGCAGCAAGTTCCCTCTTTATTTTTTTAAATTGGAATCTATGTAGCCAAACAAGCTGAGCAACCTGATCAGTAATTAGCTAAGTTTTGCATTCAAACATTGAGAATATGTTATTTGCTCCTTACATTTTTACGACATCAGCTTTATTTTCTGATTACCTAATGAGACAGTGAAATTAAAAGTGCCTTCAAAACTTCACCAGGACTAATCTGGAACTGTTCAGCCTCAGGTGAGATCCTCTGGTGGCAGTTGTCAAGCAAGCTTTGGCACAACCATGTTGACGGAGATACACTTTGCCATGGACTTCTGAATTGAGAAAAAAACACAGCTCGATAAATGTTTGTAATGACAGGACATGTGAAACTAATGTGTTTGTATATATGTCAAATACCACCAAGAATCTCTTCTCTCGGGGAATAATGAGATGAGACAATACCATGAGAACCCTCATATCTGAAATAATGAGAAGTTAATGGACAGTTACCATGGTACAGCTCCTTAACAATATTTTAATATTTATTATTCTGAATTAATTTCCCACACCATATTCTTAGGGTCAACTTACTAAATTAATAGTAACAACAAGCAGTTGTCTTCTTTTCTGCTGAAGAATCTTTTATAAACTGTCTTGTTATAGAAAACATTGATAGGAATATGTTCAGCTTCATTAGTTAGCATTCCTTTACCAAAGATTTAGGTGCCAGAGGTATGTGGTTGAGCGATATTAAATAGAAGATATCTTTAGTGTTCCAGATTGAGTAACAGCAAGGCAGGAAACAACCAATGGACCTGATCCAGAAGTCCTCAGTAAAAAAAGTCTTTGAGACAAAAGTGCATCCTGTTTACTACTGATGTATGATTTAAATATTTCATCAGGAATTACAATGTTTCTGCTTTTTAGAATCTTGCATGGCACACAGTGGCAATCTGCTTCCTTTATTTGATATTAAGTTACATTAAGAATGTAGAATTAGAGAATTTCAGATTGCTTTAAAATAGAGTTTGTTTCACTAAATAGTCTTTCAATTCTGTGTGTGGATCAAACTACTTAAAATGGAGAGCAGTGGAAAGTGCTTTTGGTGGCAGCAGTACAGGATAAACAACAGTACCCCAGAGTACGAAAGGTCCCTTACAGGATAGAATAATTCCCAAGGTTTCNAGGGTAAACTACAGGATAGAATAATTCCTAAGGTCCCTTACAGGATAGAATAATTCCCAAGGTTTCTTACAGGATAGAATAATTCCCAAGGTCCCTTACAGGATAGAGTAATTCCCACATGGCGATGGCCTTTCACTGCTGAGTGAGTGCCAAGACGAAGATGAAGTATTAGCGTGAGCTGAAGCACTGTCTTACATGGTTTCTGATGCAAGTTCAGCCTGACTGTGAACTAGAGACCCGTTCCTCTTAGAGCAGATGTAACTAGCAGAAATTAGCCTGGTAATGGTAGATGTGGTGATTTCTAAGCTGGACCATTATGGAAAGATGTTTCACTAGTTTGAAGACATGTTGAATTTGCCAAGCATCTATGTTGTCTGGTCTAGCAGACTATTTTGGGTTCTTATTCATTTCACAACACACAGCTTGTACTGAAATACTGGAAGTTTTACCACTCACTTAAGTATGAGCCTGCAAGTAATTCAGGTTTTAAACAAAAGACCATTGCCCAGGCAGTGTCAGCACCATGTCAATGGGGTGGTGGTGTCTGATTTCCAAAAAAAAAAAGAAAAATGTTGTGTCACGTTGTAGCCTATGAACCTTGTATATATGTGCAATGACTACATTAAAGCTTGAAAGTGCACAGGTTAAAATACATACAGTCAAAATTAGTTAAAAGCCTGTCATGAGAGAGAGATGTATTTAAGTGAAAACCCAGAGTATCAAATGCTAATAAAAATCTTAATCTATAAGAATAGCACACACACACCAAAGAAAAAAAAAGGCAGAAAATTAGGGACTTAGGAAACTTACTTAGTGTCACTTACCCTAAGTTTCACTATTAAAAAAAAAAATTAATAAAACTATTTCTCTGTAAAGCTTTTAAATAGTTCATTGGGAAAAGGAAGTATATATGCATCATAGCTGTTTCATACTCATCTGTAAATAGCTAAATCATATGATAGCTTTTCAGTTGAAATCATTAAACTTTTTTAGTAATATGGCATTTAAATATACATGTGACCTTTCTGATGTATAGGTAGAGCATTACAAAAATATATTGCTTACATCTCAAGAATTTATTTCTAGTTGCCAAATTGCACTCCATAATAAAATTAACTTTTAATTTTGCATTCACAAAATACATTTTATACTTTTAGCTGTTTCCAATCAACTAGAACAGCTGTTCATTTTATAAAATTAAATTATTAATATTCTTCTTAATTAGAAATTTTGAGTACATATGCTGCTCAAGGTCAATTCATTTCCTAATTTTAAAACTTAAATGTCATTCGTATAATAGACATATCATGTAAACCAATTAATCTGGTATTTAATTCAAATAAATTAATCTCAACAAAAAAATGGGATATGGTTAAAAAACTTGAGATTTGGTCTGTTTTCTGTGTTGAAAATTATTTTCACACTTGGACAAAGTTTAAGCAGAGAACATTAAAAAACCCCCACAACTAATCAACATTGTTCTTCAGATAGTTTGGGGTTTTTTAATGTGTTGTTAATCAAATTATTGTTAGTCAAAGGTCAAATAGAATAAGACTTTCACCTGGGAGAAGGTTGCAAGATTCACCTTTTGGTCCCAACTGACCAGATCTTCATTGCAATAATCCAACAAATTTATAAAATTATGTTTCCTACCTCCTCAACTACTGTTGTAGAAAAAGTAAGATAAAGTTTTTTTAAACTATATTGGGAGATGTCCTTCCTAAAACTATCATAGTGTAATTCTTCCTTCCATATTAAATTAAGGGTGTAATTTTTGAAAGAAATATTTAATCTTCAATTATTTTCAGATTTTGAGATTGCATTTTAAAGTAACTACAACTTAAATATTTCACTTTGTAAATTCACATATCTAGTGTTAGTCCTGAATACTGAAGAAATAGGGGATATAACATGCTGTTGTCTTGAAACTCTTAGATTAAAGATACCTTTTACTGTTCAGTGATATTCAATGACTCAGGAGACAACTCAGAAGTTCATAAATAGGGCAAATTTGTATCTCTGTGCAAGTAGTTGCACAATTGCTGAGACATTTTAAAATAAGCCTTGTAATATTTCATGGATCTTGTCAGGCTATTCTCACACTGAGCAGTAAGAAACAAAAGTATAATGTCCAGCTTGTCAGATTTTATAGTTTCCATAGAATCTTGTTTTCCCTCTGTTACAGTTTTTCAAATTATTTTGCACTGTTTATGAGATTCTTCTGAATCCTGTGGTGAAGATGTGGAGTCTGGCATATGATAGAATCAGCTCAAAGATTTTCCTGCCAAACTTTTTAAAAATACTTACCAAACAGGATCCCTAAATCTTCAAGACTACTGAGCTTTCCTTCAAAGGGATTGCCTAGCAGGTATCTTCAATAACTTTGTGTTTAAATATTGTACAAGCCACTGAGGACCTGGAAATGTGCAGCAACCAGCAAGGCTCACCCTTGTCAGGTAAGTGTTAATCTGCAGCGTAGTAGAGAAGGATCCAAGGCCCTAGGCTGATTAAAGGAATAGTCTTGACCAGAGAGAGCAGAAGTGCATGTAATTCAAAGAGTCTTTTAAACAACTTTATGGGTTTTATTCCCTGTTAATATTTACTCCCAACTGATTTGAAGTCATGTAGGTGTTTCAGTATGGATAATGAAAATCAAAGCAAACAAACATGTATTTTGACCTTCTGACTGTGACAAGTCAGTAGGAGTTTATGGATAGTGAGATTTGGCCTTTAACCTGCAGGACATCAGTGCTGTTTTTCTTCTCTTCATCTCTTAATATCTTTTGTGTTACACATTTACTTAAGGACACACAAAATCCCATCGTGTCCCTGACCCAGGCCTGGTGATTACATTATTGCTTAGCCATGTCAGCAGAGGCCGACCTGGGGCTGTATGAAAAGCCTGTGTGCTCCCGAAAAAGGTTATGGATGTCCACTCAAGGGCATGTAGGGCCATGTAGGTACATAGTGGGTCTCCCTCTCCTCTTCAGGTGGCTATGGGGTGCATCCTGTGCTGCAATGTACTGAAGTTCGTGGCCAGGACCTTCTGAAGAAGTGGCAAGTTTGTACTGAGGTATGAACTGAGTTGCTGTTCACTGAACAATTTCAGTGCACTCTAAAGGTGAGGCCTTTTACAGAGTGTCTGTATAGATTCAGTTTCTGCAGTGCTCCTGTCTTGAAACTCTTAGACAAAATATACCTTTTACTGTTCGGTGATGTTCAATGAATTTAGCTGACCACTCAGAAATTCATAAATAGGGCAAATTTATATCTCTGTGCACATAGTTACCAAGGCACCTTGTAGCAAGGCAGTTCATCTCAGTCCACCTTCTCTGGAGTATCGGTCACAGCTTTTATGGCCATTAATGCCAATAATGAGCAAGTAACTCACTTTAGGCAACATCCTAATTTGTCCTTCCTATCAACCTGTCCCATCATAAAATGCAATCTTTTTTACATTTGTAATTTTCTGTTGTCACTGAATTATAGACCTTTACCATGACAGTGACTGACATGTTCTGAACTGAGTATTACATCACCATAGCATTTAGTATGGAGGAATGATGAACCACAAGGGGGAAAATGAAAAATAAACCCACTTTTTTTAGGATACTCATATTCAAAATGAAAAATAATATTCAAAAGCCATAAACTGATATTTTTCACAACTTAAATGTGTCTGTTTGCAAATACCAAAGTCAATAGCTTTATCAGAAACAATAGTGTGTACCTATGTTTTTGCGTTTTTTAACGGTAGTGTTGTCTGCAAAAACAGTATATTCCTATTACCTGTACTGTAAGAACTATTACTGTTCTTAGTACTGGGCTGTTTAAACAATGTTCCAGTATTACCCTGTATACTACTCGAAAACATTTTCCATTTTCCTTTTTAACGAGAACCAGACATCACAGAGCACACTTTTGAAATGGGCTCTAATTATAAAGCAGGTTAAAAGAAATTTTATTAGCCAAAGCCCATATCTTCACTTGGGGTCATATCCCACATGCTTTTTTCAGGATCAGATGGTGTGCCTGTGATCTCCACATGCAGCTCTCTCATCTGTATGGAAAGGAGATGTCAGTCACACTGCCACATCCACCCTTATTTCAAACAGCTCTCCACAGGTCTAGAATCAACATGTGAAGAAGAGAAAGGAAAATGCACACTATTCATTCATTAAAGATTAGACAGGAAATAGAATACAGCCTGAGAATGTCAGGTGGTCTCAGCTATCATGTGTTGATCACAAAGGAGTGTGAAAACGGCTTCATTTCTTTCCCTCACATTTAAATAGCTAGCTTTTCTTCTGAGCAGGAATAGTGATAGTGTTTTGCTCTTGTTTAATTCTGCAAAGAACAGCCAAACACTTGACATCTGCTTGCTTTACACGTTCTAAAACGTTGCTTGTGCACCTTATCAGCCTAATATAGGAAGCCCATTCTTCGCAGCATTACCTGACCTTTCAGCAGTGTGGCTCCACTGACTTCTTGCTATTAATTTGCTCTGAAAGAACTGGAAGAGTTTTAAGCAGGCAAAGATTACACTTTTATATTTTCCAAAATATTAACCAAATCTTCTTATGTGCCAACATGAGGCCTAAGGCTATGTCTGAGCTTCTTAATGAAATGCTTAAATAAATTGTATAATGACACTGAGAAGCTACTTGCGAAATACTATAATCAAAGCTGTGTTTGGTGGTTGAATACTTCGGTTAGAGAGAGGAAATCGTGAGCAATCTTTTTAGGGGAAGTATGTTCTCTGTAACACTTTAAAACTGCATGTGAACGCTGGAACAGTAACTCTGCTACCCCAGTGGGATCATGAATATACAAAGAGCAACTCTAAACATACTCAGCATGTCCTGGCAGTCTACAGGGAAATGGTTTTTTCTCGTAAGAGGAAGGGCTTGTTAAAAGTTTTTTCCACAAGAGGGGGAAAAAGACCTTCATGGATCTGAAGATCGCTGTGCTTCTGTCAAGGAGGAGGGCAAGGGAGAAGACAAAGTAGACAGGCAACCTTTCCTTTTCATGGGCCACCTTTGCTTGCCCTCACAACTATCAACACTAGTAAGGAGTCCTAGTTCCCTTCACATCCTAGATGAAGAGAGGAAGCATAAGACCCAAGAATTTTTAGAAGCCTCTAGCTGCTTCACTTTCCCCAGTTCCCTTACACAACTCAGGAGAGTTTGTGGTACAACTCCGAAGTTTTCTGCAAGGTCTTTCACTATGCAGCTGTTACATTGCATTCATGGGGTTTGCTCTCTCCCCTGTCCATAAAACCCCAAATGATTGTGCCTCATTATATGCATGAAGATGAAAGTTTCCTAAGCTAAATAAAGTGATTGCAAAGTACTGAAATCACTGAGACTTAAATGTGGGAATTACCTTCTAGATTTATCATTCAATTATTTTTCTCATTAGAACCACAGTTTTAATCTGCTAAGAAATATTAAATATTAAACAGCCAGTAAAGCAGAATAGTATGTTACATTAAACTAATTCCTTATAAAATGCTTAAGTACATTAGAATCTCCTTTGTCCTTTTATTATATGCATTCATTCATCCTAGACTTAATTTAAAATAGGTGTCAAGCATCAGATATAATACTGAGCTCTAGATTCTGATCTAGATGCTAGAACCTCTGACACTTAGTGAGCATGTTCAAGAAAGGACAAGGAGGAGGGTAAGTTCAAGCCTGTTTTTAATTAGCTACAGCAATTAGATGTTTTGAATAGCCAGAATGATGTATTAGATTTACACAATTATTTGGTTTGTTTGGTTTCTTTTCAATACACTTGAGAACCAGCTCCTAATTAAGATACACACACTATCAAAGATTAAAAACGTAGATGATGGTTTAAAACAATTAGAATGATGATGCAGGTTTAGATTCCCCATGGTTCTTGTACAGATCTGCAATAGAGTGTGAACCCACAGAATTTACTTTCTCTGCACGAAGTCCAGAAACAGCTGCAGTATTTGCATGCCCTACAGGGGCGTAGGCCGCCCCAGAGCAGGTGTGATGCCCTGGGACATGATGGTTTTTTCCCCGAGGTGGCTGGGTACTTTGACAACAGGAGCTTTACCCTTCACGGGAACTGCTGCATTTGCCCGTTGCCTCTGGGTAAGGACTTGTTCCTCTCTGCACAAGTCCTTCTTGGGGTGCTACAGTCCTTACCCTGCTCCCAAGGCCAGACTACTAGATCACAGCAGAGCCTCTACCAGTTCAGATAACATTATTTCCTATTTAAAAGGTGTGAGAGAAAAGCATAGCATACAACAAAGCACATTTTTTAAAACTGAATCTAAGATCCAATGACTCATCCAAGATTACCTCCAATTACAGGTGTGCCTTGCCCCTTTAAAATAAATAGACTATGTAATATACCATCCTTAATATGTCCTGAATGTTTTACTCTTGATCCCAAAAGCAGTAAGCACAGTCTCTCATGAAATCTTGCTGCAGAAATGACTGAGTTCCTACCATCTCAATGGCACATGAAAAACCTTGGTCAAAGCAGCCAAATCTCTTTTCTTGCTGCTGATTCCACAGCAGTTTTTTGTAGTGATAACCACTTTTCTCTGTCATCATTTATTCAAAAAGGTAAATCAAAGGCATAAAATAGTCTCATCTGAGTTCTTGCCTGCAGGAGATGTTCTTCTCCTTGGTTAAGCCATGAAGTCTTACGTCAGTCAGAGACAAACTATGGCTGACCTGACTTTCTCTTCTCCTTTTCCGTGTATAGAGGTTTCTTATGCACTGGTTACAATCCAGTCTTAGAATAAGAATTTTTAAAAGGAAAATATTTTTCTTCAGCAGCTTGGCTGACACAAAGGGGTACTTGATTTTAGAAAGCTGCACCATCTTTTTATTTGCTGATCAGAAAGCAAATCCTCTATTAATACTAACAAAATAATCTGAATGTATCACTAATGCCTGTTAGTCTGAGATGCATTTAGAGCTATATTAATGATGATTAATACCAAGGATTTTTACAATGTGAATTCTACAAAAAAATTCTAACATTTGTGCATGTAAAGTCACACTCTTTCACATTTTGACTTTTACCAAGCTTATTTTCATTTAAAATAATGCATTAGAAATTCACTTTGAACTAGACTGCAATAAGCAACGCTTCAGCCAAAGAGGTTCACAAAATTATTGAATCAGCCCTGAAGACCTGCCCAGGAATAGGTGGCATGTCACATAACACAGCTAATGCCCCTAAGTTTTTGTGACAACAGATGAGCATGGTTAAGATCACATCTTCCTACTTTCGGCTCTAAGGCATTAGTAATTAGGCTCTTATTAGTACCTCTCCACCAAGTCTCAGCTGTTTCCTAACTTCTTTGGGGGGGCTCTGATTCAGATTTCTGGGATCAGAGCATTTTGCCTACTCCACTGTAATGCTCTCAGGGAAGACCTAGCGATATCCCAGCTACATCTGTTTAAAATCGTTTTGGTGCCTTTGGAGGAGCATGTGTTTAAGGCCATAAGGAAACTGCAGAACTGCACATGCCCCTGGAGCCAAGCACATAATCATTAGAGAGTCCCAGAATGCAGGAAGAGCCCCTGCTACATGCAGCTTCCTTGGCAAACAGGAATGGAGATGCACAACTATCATGAGCCAGACCAAAGGTCTGTTTAACCTAGAAGCCTGTTTTCCAGTAACAGATGCTTAGGGAAAGTGGATTAAAAACAAGGCATATATAAAACAGATATTTCCCTTGGCACGGCCTCTCAGCTTCTGGGGAACAGTGCTTCAGAAACTTCCTGAGCTGGAATCGCATTTTGTTTGTTGTGTTTAATAGTCACAGATTGGCCGATCCATCACAGATTTGTCTCATTCAGTTATGACTGGATTTCCACTTTGTCAGTCTCACCATCCTTTGAAAGTTGTTTGAGCAGCCATGATGGCTTTACAACCGTTTCAGTGTTGCCTGAATGCCCCTTAAAACTGAGGAGCGGCGCAGAATCCCATTCTCCAGGCCGTTCCCGCCGACGCGGTCTCGCATCGCGCTCCTCCGGCGCGCAACCCCTGTGGCAGCCGCGGGCTGCAGCGGCTCCCAGGCCGCCCCTCTGACCCCGGCCGGCCCTTCCCGCCCGGAGCAGCCGCGGGACACCGGGACGCGGGACACCGGCCCCCTCCCTGCGCCAGGCGGCGGCAGCCGCGCCCCCGCCGCAAGACAG